>QANZ01040202.1:138600-204006 GCA_003254925.1 Chamaecrista fasciculata | reverse complement strand
TTTCTTTTCTCTAAACTTTCAGTCTCCTTCCTTATTATGAATCAAATAAAATCAAATGAAAAATGCCTCTTTTGATTTACGTTTCAAAATCAGTAAATTTTAGGAGAAGAATACCTTACTGTGTCCGTCGACGACCTCCTCCCTTCAGCAGCGGCGAAGCAGTGAAGCGGTGGTGAAGTGACGAAGCGGTGGTGAAGCGGCGAAAGGGAAAATGAAAGAGCGCAGCAGAGAGAAGCGAAGCAGAGAAAAAGGAATCGCGCGCGAGAAAGAAGCGAAGTGAAAAATGATGAAAGAAGCGCAGCAAAGAAAGGAATCGAGAGAGATCATTAGGGTTAATTGAAATTGCATTTGGAGGAGATAATTTCTTGGACGCGGGAGAGTGAAAATGAAATAGAGGGAATGAAAAGAAAATTGATGGAATGAGCGCTCACACATATATATAACTAGGGGCTTTGCGTGCCCTAACGGGCACGCAAATATGTATGTAGAATAAATAAGGGACTAAATTGTTAACTTAGTAAAGAAAGAGAGACCAAATAGTAAATTTTCTCTTACTTTTAATTTCATAGACTATAGTTTTAAACATGGACGACCAGAAAGGGGTGGAGCCATATAATATAAGATATAGTATAGATATAGATATATATCATTTTTTTATGGGTAAATTACATTTTGGTACCCTGTGGTTTGACCCTATTTCACTTTGGTACCCTGTGGTTTGACCCTATTTCACTTTGGTACCCTGTGGTTTGAAACTTGACACTTTGGTACCCTGTGGTATTCCCCATTAACACTTTGGTGCCCTTTGGAGTTATTTTGTAATTTTAACCATGATAAATTTTGCAAAAATTACATATTGACCCCAAAAAGTTTTTAAAAAATTACAAATAGGTCCCTAGATACATATTATCTAGGGACTAAAATGAAAACTTTAAAAAAATTTAGGGGTCAATATGTAATTTTTGCAAAATTTATTATGGTTAAAATTACAAAATAGCTCCAAAGGGTACCAAAGTATTAAAGGAGAATACCACAGGGTACCAAAGTGTAATTTACCCTTTTTTATAGATATATTACATATATATTATTAATCACCTAGATTTTGTCGTTAATATTTGTCTAAAACAAGAGTAAATGACAAAATTAACCAAAATGTGAAACATTAAGGATGAAATTGATCAAAAAATATTGAGGATAAAATTGACAGTTAATATAAAATTTGGGACCAAAATAGTGTTTTTGTGATATTTAATTAACAATATCTTTTCCATATAAAATATAAATAACCATTACATGCTCATGGGTCTTTTTGGATTGAAACTGGATGGGCCAGAGTCAGACGGCTTTCTCAATATATATATATACTAGTATGAGACCCATATATATACTAGTATGAGACCCGTGAGTTTGTACGGGTTTTGTTTTTCGACAATTTATATAATTAGGACTCTTCACAATTTAACTTGAAAATTAACAAATAAAATTATAAAAAGAATAATGCATGGTGAAATTAAATATGATAAAATATTATAATTGGTCTACTTATGTTAATAACATACACACTGCAGATGTATTTAAGAGATTAGTAATATTACAGTTCAAAATATTAAAAGTAAGTGTGTTAATAATTGAAGTAATAGACATCAGAATATTACAATGAAAAAAAGATGTCAGTTGCTTATAGTCCTTCAAAATAGTTAGCTAAGAGTAGTAAGATGCCAAGTTGCCAAACCTACAACTGTTCTTCAGTCAGTTTTTTCAATTTTAATGTACTTTTTTGGTCTGCATGTGGACATTTGAAAAGCAAATCGAAAAAATCAAGTGAATGGGAAAAAAAAAATTAAACATTGAGATGGACCATAAACCAATCTTATATAAAGCAACTGAATAATAAAAAATAAGCACACAGGCTGAATCTTTATTTTTAATACTTGTATTTATCTAAGATAGGGTGGAGTTGCAGTAAAGATAAACTTGCCTGCTTATCGAGAAGTAGCATTTCAATGCTATTGATTTGAGATGGTGAATGATCATATGTGGTGGTCCACAGCCTGATGACTCTAACAACAATTCGTCACATTTCTTTTTTGTTATGCAGCTCCGAAATGGTGTGGAATTTTGGAGGCATTTTTTGAATTTTTTAATCTGCAAAGAGGACAAAAAATGTCAGCAGTGAAAGCACAATGTGTTAAATTATTAAACTAGTACTAATTAAGTTTGAAATTAGAATTTAATGACCATTATGGTGGTGCTGATGTTGACCTTAAATAAGTGTATAAAATTCCTTATTTTTTTCCAAAAGGACTAAACTTTCAACTAAGAAATTACTTTCAACTAACAAATTATTTTCAGCTAACAAATTACTTTCAACTAACAAATTACTTTCAAGAAAGACAAATTCGGACATCAGTTTATAAACGGAACGAAAACAAAAGCAGCCATACCTAAAATCTGATTGTACAGTGACTGAGAGCAGAGTGACTGAAGAATGAAGCAAATTGTTAGCCAAGCAGCATTGTAAAGTACAAAAGTATGTTTCAATTATCTTACGGTCCATTGAAAATTGTTTTTATTAAGCACTCAAGCAATAAAATGTTTTATCAAAAATATGGGTTCACAAATTGAAGCGACCAACAGATTCACAAAAGGACTAAATTGTCAACTAACATATCACTCAAACCTAACAGAGTACTTTGAAGTAACGTAATTACAGTTTGCAGTCAAGAACTAAAGTACAAAAGTATGTTTGGATTAGCTAACATTCCATTCAAATTGTCCATATTTTGCGGTCAATAACCTTTTGCAGTGAAGAAATATGGCTTCACAAATGAGAAACACTAACAGTTGACAATATGTGGCAACTTTATGATTGCAGTCAACAAAATAGCTTTTCACAAAGACAACATACCTAGGGTTGACTTGAAGGGTGATTTTGAGCAGAGTTTCTGAAAAAGACCCGAAGACATTAGCAATGCAGCATTTTTTTTCAAAATAAGCCTCCAGAAACAGAAAATGAGACCAAAATATCAGAGAAGATGAAATCAAAACATAACATACCTAGGGTTCGTATGAACAGTGAATAGGAGCAGAGTCTCTGAATAGGAACAGAAAAAATTAGCCCGACAACATTTTTATTAAGAAAATAGCGCAGTGTGATAACAAAAGCAAGCAATGGCGACAATGTAAGTGAGAGATGAAAGGAAATCGCGAAATGGAGCGCATTTTTTAGGATTTAAGAGATGTTGTGAAAAGCTTACCAAACCTTGAGGATAGGATGAAAATGCCGTAGAAAATGAAAGATGAGACGATGAACATGAAGATGAAGGTGGAAGATGAGTGGAGATGCAGCTGAATTCGCAACGATGAAGATGAAGAATGCGATGAAAATGAAGAAAGAAAATGGTGAGAGAAAGCCGAGAACTTTGCTTTTGTTCTGTGCAGAGTATGGGTTTGGTCCGGAGATTTTGGTAATGAGGAAGATGAAGTGAGAGGGTGACAAATGTCTAAACTTTTGATGATGAATTGGGGATGTGACACGTGGCTAAATCATTGAACATGATGAATTGGGAAGTCTGATTTTGATGATGAATTGGGAAGGAAATGGAGAGTCAAAGAAAATGGAAAGGAAAAAAACGCATTAATGGGCATAAACAAAATGCTAAAATCGCAAATCAACCCCCTACTGAAAGTTTTTTCTATACATTCAAGTCTTTTCCCTATTGTTGTAAGGGATCAAAACGTAAGGAACAAAAGGTTTTGGGGAAAAATATTCAGTTTCAGGCAAGGGAACTCAAGGAAAGTTTTGGGCAAAACTACAAAAAGGTCCTCAAAGTTCTGTTAATTCAAAACTCTTCCTTTTTATGAAATATGTTTTCAACGAAGTCCCTGCCCAAATTACAAATCGGTCCCAACTGTTTATCATCTTTGTCAAAATGGTCCTACACCAACTGAAGTATGATGAAATGTAAAGTTATTTATGTACTGCAGTCACCAAAATTGGCTTCAGCTAAGAAAATGAAGAACATAGTTTAATTGAATTATTTATGTAATATGCATACAAACCACATCAGTAAATGCATTCTTATAAGAAAGGAAATAGCACTGTAATCAATTGACAAAAGTTTGGTGAACTTAGCATCATATATTTTAATGTAAAGGATCAAAATGCAAAGTGCACAAAATAATATAGATTAAAAATGGAGTATTGACGAAACATCATCTTCATCCTCAGAGTAGGTTGAACAACGCGAACCAAAATTTTCCAAACCATAGTCAGAATTTTCACACTTGATTTGAAAAACGTTCTCATAGAACCTCCAAAATTTCATATACAACCCATGAAAACCCCCAAATTTTTGAAAGAGCTTGAAAAACAAAATTGCAGACGAAAATCGTGAGTACCGTAAGCGCAAAATCGCATACCAAATCGTGATTTGAACTTACCAAAATTGCAGACCAAAATCGTGGCCATCCTCATCGTCCTCGAATGGTGGGTCTAAAACAGACACCGGGTGTACACAGGTTTCTCACGGCCACTACCTTCTTCCTCCGATCCTCCGTCGGAATCCATCGATTCCTCGAGGCTGAAGCGCATCTCCTGAACGGAGCACCGTCGCGGCGGGCCGCCGAACACATCCTGGAAATCAACGTCGGAGTTTCGTAACGGCGTGCTCGGAATCGTAGACGACGGTTTCTGAGCGTGAGGATTGTAGAGAGCGGAAATTTGGTCTGGAATGCATCTGCCGACGATATTAGAGATGAAAAGAGGAATTTTAAATTTGATTATCAATTATGGTGGCAAGATGTGGTCAATTCAAATTTTAAATGAAAATTGAAGGCTACTGAAGAAAGTCAGATGTCGCCAAATTGATTTTGGAAATTTTTGTAAATAATAATAACAGGTGTCAGCTGAAAACTGATTGTGTGAAGTTGAACAATAACAAAACGATGAAAGAGCCGCCGACACGTGTTGAGCAAATATTTTAGATTGTTAAAGTATAAGATAAGATAAGATACGGCCCATCTTACTGATAGAATCACCTAGCCATCTGAAAAAATCCATCAATTCTGTTTAGGAAATAATTATAATTATAAATATTTATATTATAAAGTAATTTAATAAAAAAAAACCAATAAATTGGGAGTGGCCTGGGCAACAAGGTAACACCGTACCTACTCTCATTAGATGAATGAGAAAGGTTGGGAGTCAAATTTGTTTATACCAATAGATGGAGCATGAGAAGACGCAGCACCATGCATTGCTCAAGAAATATATTCTGAGGTTGAGCAAAAAGTTTTACTTTACACTTCTAGGTTGAAGCTATTAAAAGGTTCAACTCTCAATGGTACATACTCCTTACAATACAATACATTGTGTCAAACGTTTATCCATAAGTAGTTGAGATTATTAAACCAAATATGATGAACAACCAAAAATTGAAGCATTGAACAACCAAGTATTCTTAAGGGGAATTTCATGCCAAAGCTTAACATCATTAATTACTTAAGGGGTTCGCATGGAAAAGAAAGAGTCAAATTTATCATTATGATAAAGCGTTTATTGGGAGGCAAGCTGATCAATTTCATGTTTTGATTAGAGTTTCGCTTAGATAAATCATGTGATGTGATTGCAATCTTTTTCTTAACTAAGGATGTTTTTATTGAGTATATATGTAATATATCTATAAAAAAATGATATATATCTACTTGCTTGCTTCCAACAACACTAGAAAATAAAAACCATCATGTGATGTGTTTGTTTGAAGCATTACATACTTGCTTGATGCTTCCAACAACACTAGAAAATAAAAACCATCTTCTCTCATCAACTGCAACTCTTTGTCTTCTCTCAATTTACGGGGGCGCGCCTTCTCATTTTTCAACCGGGAGGAATCTTTTTCTTAACTAAGGAACTGTATTATTTGCAATTCCTCTCTAATTTCAGTTTTTTGTTTTTTCAATTCAATAAATCAGATCTATAGTCCCCTCAAATTTGGTGGTGATTTTGTCCAGATTTAATTATGGTTCTACTCTTTATTCGTGAAAGATTTATCCCAACACTATATCGACGCAAATTTGAATATCTATGTCGGAAAGTATTGGATCAATCATCAAATATATAGATAAGTTTATGTCATCTACATTCATGAAGAAAACAACTTTTCTGATATACATGGAGTATAATGGTAAGCACTTTGTTGACAACACCAAAATCGGTGATGATTTTCATCCTGCGGATATCTTCCATATAGAATCAGTTGTACTTTTAGTTGGTTTCTCTAGTTCAACATTGTTTATAGATTATTCTTCTGATGTTATATTTTTTTTATCAAGTTCTGATTTTATATTAGATTTGAGTTCTCTAACTGGTTAAGTGTCATATGACTTTTCTATAATTTAATTTGGCTTGATACTTTTCAAAAAAAAAAAAGAGGATATTTTATTGAGTTAAATAGGTTTGTAGGCATGAGAAACACATTCAATAGGGATTCACTTTATCTTAATGGGGAGTCAAATAGGTTCTAAGTGAGTTGGTAAAAAAAAGAAAAATATTTTTATTCTTAGTTATAAATTGAAGATAAATTCGTGATTGTTTTTTATCCTCCCTATATTACTAAGAATAATAGTGAAAACTGATAAAATCACATTTGGGGACAAAAACATAACAAATATAAAAGTTTGAGGACAAAAAAAAGTTTAATGACTTAAATGAAACTTATCCCTTAGTTTGAGGACCAAACTGAATATTTAACCTTGGAATAAAAATTGACGGTTAAGACTTAAGATACAAGAGAAACCAATGATTAAGATGTAATAGAAACTGATAGTTAAAATGTAGTAGAAATCAATGACTAAAATTGAATTACGTAAATCACATGATATTTTTCATTAAATTTGAACGAACAAAATTACAAATACTTAAACAACTAACTGTGTAAATTATAAGTACTTAAAATAACATTTTTTGAATCACATAGCATTAAAATAAAATCAAATTAGATTACATATACGTTTATTGTAAATTTATTCTATTTTTTATAATTAAACACTGAGTCATCAAAATTTGATAAATCAGAGGAGAAAAAAGTAAATTAAATCAATGCAATTTTAGATAAATTTGTACTATAAATTACATCAATGCATTTTTTTATAAAACATGTTGGTAAGTGAAATTGATGAACTTTGAGTTTACTAGTTATTTTGATTCGTGGGTTAGTTCGCTTAACCTACAAACAACGATAGCGAATAATCCAACAAGTTGGTAGGTTGGCATATAAAAAAAATTCTAAAATTCAATAAATAATAACTCAATTTCATTTCTAGAAGAGTGAAATGAGATAGTTATTGATGAGATGAGAAAGAAAGAGATGAGGTGGGGTGAGTTAAATGAAATATCGCATTAATTGAGAGTTTAATGATGAATGAGATAATATAACCTTGTAAAAAAAAGATAATTTATATAGATATTTAAAATTTGAAAGTATGATAAGGTTAAAAAGAAAAATAAAAAATATTAAAATATCAAATCAACCTAACCCACCATACTCAATAATTTAGACTCTTAAACCAACCCGCCCCACCCCACTCGACAACCATCATCACAATCAACTCTTAAGAATTAGTCTATGATATAACTTGTTAAATCTTGTACAACTTATGATGTAGTTCAATACACAATTTTGATTTTTTTTTTAAATTATTTTTTATAATTTCTCAATATTAAATTACTTTTAAAAAAAAAAAGATTTTACCATATCATAATTATATGCAATTACACAAATATCTTAAATTACATCTTACAATTTTCTCAAACCTAAAGCTATGTTTATATGGGGTGCCAAGGGGGGAATTGAGTGGAGTGAAAGAGATAAAATGTTAAAATTTTTTGTTTGGATGTTTTTTGTGGGAGAAATGGAATGAACAAGGAGGGACTCTCAAACACCCCTTGTCCTCTAATTTGGAGGGCCAATCATGTAGTGGACAAATTTATAATTTTTTGTATAAACAAAGGATATTCACCTTCGGAAACAGTGATTAATTCCTCCACTGCAGGTTCTTTACTTAAAAGTAAACAACTGGTCACATAATGTTTTCCATACCCAAAGGTGAAATTCGAACTCTCGCCACTTAGTTAAGGGGCAAAGTGAGGAACTATTAGACCACGTTCATGTGGTTACATTTCTAATTTTTAATAATAATTATACTTTTATATTAAGCAAAATTAACATGAGTCTATTCTATTTTATTACTAATAACTTCTAAATAAGATCAATATGGGTCAATTTATTTCCTCATTAAAAACTCTCAAACAACATGTATATAATCAAACCACTCCACTCCAATATATTAGTGTCCATTGATGTCCCCTACTCCCCTCCTACTAGGGGTGTTTGTCGGGCGGTTTGGACGGTTTAAAAGGATTTTTTAAACTGAACCGTTGATTGATTTCATTCATCAAAATCAAACCAAACCAATAAAAAGCGGTTTGAGTGGTTCAGTTTGAGCGGTTTAAAAGTAATTATTGTCAATTTTATCACTAATATATTAATAAATAAAATATATAGTTATTCTTATAACTTACTAATATACTAATAAGAAAATAAATATTATTATTATAATATAAAAGAATTTTTATAAATAATAATTAATTGAAATTAGAATTGTGGTTTACCAAATATATATTTCTTTCTCTAACTTAATATCACAACAAGTTTTTCAAATATGATATGTTTTATATTGTATAAACTAACTCAATTTTATATAATGTTGTAAGATGTATAACCACTCATGGTGCATTATAATATGATATGTAATGTCAACAAAATGATCTTTTAGGAGGCGTTTTGTATACGGATTGGAAAAATAGTCTCAAGAATATTGTATTCCTAGGAATAGCATAATTTCCTAAAATAACTATTTTTTAATCCCACCCTAGGAATTAGTCTAATCCCATGACATGAGATTATTTTTTCCATCTAAAATGACTTTGTTACCCCTAATTAATTTCCCTTAATTAATTATTTCTCTGCAAATCCTTGTCATTTTTTATCTTTGTCATTCTACAACTCTCTGCCACCTTGAAGTGCAGAAAAAATTTATCAGGTTTGTCACTTTTCATCTCTTCTTGCTGATATATATAATATTGCTTTCTTATGATATAATTATTTCTTTATGATATAGTATTTTTCTCTTGAATTGTTTTGAACAATTTCTACATTTGATAAACTATTAGTTGAGAATAAAAAGTCAAGGGCATATTTGTAAAAGTATTAAACATTCCCAGGAATATCAAAGTTGAGCCAAACACAAAATTGTAACATTCTTGGGAATATTGCAAAATAATCCTAAGATTATTTTAACTCATCCAAACAAACATTCTTATAATCTTGGGAGTCTTATTCCTAGAATCACATTCCCAGACAAATTCTTGGGAATGTGATTCCTAGAAATGAAAAAATAATCCGTATACCAAACGCCCCCTTACTTCTTAGCATATAATTAATATATAACAACTTTTAACTTACAAATATATATTTATATAAAGGTGCAAATATTTCAAAACTTGAAAACATCTTTTAAATATTGAATATTGTATATATGAGTAATAGAGTATGAGTTTTTTTTTTTGTCAGAATAGAGTATGAGTTACTTAATGAGAATATATATATATATACTAGAAGCTTTGCGTGCCCTAACGGGCAGACAAATATGTTAGTAAAATATAAAATTATTTAAAAATAATTTGTTAAGAGAGAATATCATATGATACCAGAGTGTCACTTTTTAAATCACCAGGTACTAAAGTGAAATATGACCAAACTATAGGGTAACAAAGTGTAATTTACCCTTTTCTTATGGAGCTTAAAATATTAATGAAAATCAAAAGTAACTTGTATGGGGTGTAGAGCCGTCAAAACGAGTTAGGCCCGGTGAGCTGGCTCGTTTAACTCACCAAAATTGGCGAGCCGAGTTGCGAAAATCTGGCTCGCCAAAAATTTTAGCTTGAGTGGATTGGCTCACTTAACTCACGGCTCGTGGTGGGCTAGCTCGAGNCAAAAAAAAAAAAATTAAAAGTTGGGTTGGCTCACCAACTTGGTGAGCCGGGTTGGCAAAACCTGGCTCGCCTGGGGTCTCTGGCTCACGTGAGCCAGCTCCCATGAGCCGTGGCTCGCGGCGAGCCAGCTCGAGTGAGCCGAGTTGGCTCACTTTGACGGCTCTAATGGGGTGAGACTTGAGAGAACGTGTGTTAGAGGAAAGTGAGTGATTTCTTTTTCTTTTTTAATTTTTTAATTCAATAATTTTGACCAACCATAAAAGGGTGAAGTCATATGATATAAAATAAAAGTAAATAAGAGTTTTAATAGTTTGACGATTTGATTCATTTTGGACGTTTCACAAACCGAACAAACCGTTCATCTATCGATATTTTGTTTGGATACCCCACCTCTTAGCTTAAATAACCCTTAATATCTCACTTTCACTCACAAACAGCCGCACGACTCATTCTTCTTCCTTCCTCTTCCTTTTTTAGAAATCAAAACCCTAACCCTAACTCTCTCGTTACTCAGCCGCTGCCGCCGCCACCGTCAGCAGGCACATATAGCAGCACGAGCACGACGCGACGTCGACTAGAGAGTAGAAACACGACGACGACGACGACGGCGTTCTTCCTCGTCTCTTCAATCCGTTCTTTCTGTTCGGCGTTCGAGCACACCGGCGGTAACCTCTGTTGGAACGTAGATAAGCAACAGCCAACCCCTCGAATCGTATTCAAGGCTAGCCTGATCTATGGGGTGTGCGTGATTGAGGTAAAGTTCTCAAATATTTCCATTTTCAACCCTGTCGTCTAATCTTAAGGTTATGGTTGGATGGATGGGTGCCGAAATTGGATCTTTTAGATTTGGGCTTCTCTAGTTGTCTGGATTTCAGTAATTTTAAATCGTTGGTTTTTTTGTTCGCAATTGAGATCGTGTTACATGACGACCCCATTTTATGAAACACACTAAATAAAACGGTGCGTTTTGATGTGTTAGTGAGGCGTGCAAATTCTAGAGGGAATTTGAATCTAGAGAATCGAGATCGTGGGGTGCTAAGGATGGAATGGGGTGGAAGGAACATAATATTAAAAATAATTGTTTGATAATTTTTTAAGGAAGGAATGAAATGGACAACCCCATTTTATGAAACACACTGAATGAAACGGTCCGTTTTGGTCCGTTTTGATGTGTTAGTCAGGCGTGCAAATTCTAGAGGACTTTAGAGGGAATTTGAATCCATAGGATCGAGATCGTGGGGTGCTAAGGATGGAATGGAGTGGAAGGAACATAATATTAAAAATAATTGTTTGAATATTCTTTAAGGAAGGGATGGAATGGACAAGAAGGACTCCAAAACACCCTTTGTCCCTCCAAAATTCAATTTTTGTTGTCTTCTAATGCTAAGCAAAATTAACATGTGTCAATTCTATTCTATTACTAATAATTTCCAAACAAGATTAACATGTGTCTATTTCTCTCTTCATTAAAAACTCCAAACTAACATATCTAACTCAACTGCCATTTTCTTTTGCTGAGCCATTTGCACCTTTTGTGTGGTGGTAAAAGGCAACATAACATTCAATTCAACATAGGCTTTCTTGAAAGCTAGAATATAATTTGTGAGACTTATCTCCTTTTTCAGGACAATAAAAGGATCTACTGACATTATAAGTGTGAGATATTTTCCCTTTATTAGAATATATAAAATCTAAGTATTCCATCAATTCTTTAACAACTTCACAATTATTGGTGTAACCAGTAACTTCAGAACTAATGGAGTTTTGAATCTGTAGAAATAGCTTCGAGTCATCCCTTAGCCAAACTTGCTTCGTGTTGTCCTTAGAAGTCTTGAGTAAGATGGCCGTCTTTCTCAATGCTTCTAAGATAATTGTGAATGGTTTTAGGCCATTCTAAATAATTCAAAGTAGTAAGTTTGTGATTTGTGATTCTTGTGCTTACAAGAACCACATCACTAACCACCACACACTTGTCTTCTGTCATCAGAGTGATAGTAAGCCTATGAAGAATGAACAATATAGCCAACGAGAGTAACAAAGGAAGTAAGATAGCCTCAACCCGATCCCAAAACAACCAACCAACACCTCAAACAAGCTGTATTAGGTTTGAAAGGGTGAATGAAAATGAAAGACTGGTCTGATGTTTCTTGGGGAGGGGGTGGGGCGGCGTGTGTCCTTCACGTGCCCCACAATGTAGAAAACAAGTACTATGCGTGACACTCACACGCTGAACTACTAGTCACTAAACTCCGAGGAATGACCGGTTAGAGCCTTTTGCCTCTTCCCTCGTCGATGATGACACAAACGACCACTCTTGAAAGTAGACCAACCAAGCCCTCAAACATGCAACACGCTACTTTGAATTGAAAACACACTGAGAATCTAAACAAAGTTTGGTTGATATGTAAATTACATTATGTGTAACAAGTTTGGTCTATGTGTTATATGTGCTCTAGCTTGATGAGGAGTGTTGGAGTTTATGTATGTTGATTGTATGTTGGCCAAGATATGATCATAATGCTTGTTGTATATAGGCTGTATTGACTATTGAGACTGTTTAGTGGTTGCATTTGAGAGGGCTTAATGACCTGTCTTGTACCCTACAAATTCAATGTGTCACATGTAGGTTAGAACGTGTTGACCATATATCTTCTTGAGGTTTTCTCTTCATCTCTCATCTCTTTCTTTGCCTTACAATTAGCTAATCACTTTTTTTTTCATAAGAATGATTATTACTTATTGTTTAATAAGATCAGGAAGCTTGGAGACACTGTGTAGAAAGATGCATGAATCACCATTCCATGTTGGACAACTAGTTGAGTCAAGAACCTTTGCAACTGGTTATCGTGGTGCATGGTTTCGTTGCAAGGTATTTATCATTGTTTTCCTTCTAAATAGTTAAAAGATACCTATTTTTGCCCATGGTGGAAAAAATTAGTTTACTTGTATATGTTGTTTAAATTTTTTAGTAATATTTGTTGTTGTTTGTAGCCTTTATTTTGAATGGCAATTATCTAGCCAACCTTGTTCTGGTAGTTGCGGTGCAATACATGTAACTCCCCTAACGTGGCCTATCCTGACAAAAGAACCAACTCTGAGAGCAACAATCTATTTTGTCCTTCCATAGTTGTTAAGACTTAACCTACTACTACTTGGGTTGCATGGTTTGAGACTTGTCAATCTCGCCAAAAATTTTGACTGCAACTAGCTAGTTTGTGGCATGGGTAATGTTGATTATGTGTGTGGGGAAATATATGAGAGATCGTAATTTTAAAATTTTATTTAGTCATGTGGCATAGGAAGAACAAAAAAATTGAGAGATTCTACTCATATTTGGTGGGATAGGTGCACTTTTATATATATTGTTTTAGGGTCTACCTCAGTTGTATTTTCATACATTTTCTTATTCAAGATGTTTAGGACTATATCATGTTTATAGTGCTTATAATTTTTATTTTTCATTTCTTATTCTTAGCTAAGTTTAAAAATGTAGATATGACATGGTATTTAATCATTTTGCATTTTCTCTTCCAGTTAAGAGATATTCGCATGAAAAATGGTGTGATGCAGCATCTCTTGGAATATATTGACTACCCTGATCAGAGTAAGTATGTTTAAGTTCTTGGTTAAAATTGTTGCTTGAGTTTTGAGATTATGCATACAAAGTATGAACTTATTTAGTGAATCGTTATAAGAATTGTTCTGGAGGATATCTTACACAAATGTTTGAAAGAGTTGCTTGCTTTCATAATTTGATAGATACAAGGGTATTTATACAAGTTCTATCCTAAGAAAGAAAATAAGTAATATACATATCTTAAAATTTATGGATTTAATTGATAGCGAAAATTCTAGGGATTGTTATGGTTACAAAATTTCAAGGGTCAATCATTTAACATTATTCAATATGATTCTTAACACTCACCTTAAAGCTGGGGAAATGATATCTTTCATGCCAAACTTGTCAATTAACTCTTGGAAAGTAATAGTAACCAATTCTTTTGTAAGTACATGCCAATTGATCATTGGTAGAAAAAAAAAGTCTATAGATCGAATATTTATGGCCAAAATGCATAGAGACCCCCTTGAGTTTTAGGTTGGGTGCTCATAACACTCTTGAGTTTTCAGTTTGTGCAAATAGGACCCACGAGTTTTCAATTACGTGCAAATAACACCCTTAAGTGCCACATCAGTGAGGGTATAATAGTAATTTTATAAAAAATCTAAGTCAAAGTCTTATTTTGGTCCCTCAAGTTTCTAAAAAGTTTATACCCTTAGTCCCTCTCCAATTTTCATCTGATTTTTATGTTAAATAAAAGAAAATAATTGGTTTAAATTCCCTAAAAGTTTTCTTTTTTTAATTAAGGTCCTTTCTTTATATAATAGGACCAAAATCTAAGAAAAAATAAATAAATTAGGACTTAAAATAATTTTAGCCCAAAAAAAGAAACCCACTCTTCTTCTTCAATCAGCCACCGTTCTTCTTTTTCCTTCCGTCGGCGACGAATCTCAAATCCCAACACCTTCAAATCAAAGCACAACAAGAACATATCCTCAAATCTTTGGCTACTTTTCTTCGCGGTGTGATTCTACTCATCTCAGAGCGCAATCGGCGATGCTCGTCGAGATTCGCTCGAAGAAGTCGCCGGAGAAGCTTATGCTTCCGCATCCAACAAATCTGGATCGGCACCTTCATCTTCTTCTACCTCTTCTTCGTCGATGACTGAATCATATGGTGGAGTTGGGTCATCCAAGAAAGGGTCTCTTATGGGAGTGACGGTGGATTTGTTGCGCTTGAGGATGACACCATTAGCAGAGGAAGATGAAGAAGACGAGGAAGAAGAAGAGGAAGAAGAGGATATGTTCTTGTTGTGCTTTGATTTGAAGAAGGTGTTGGGATTTGAGATTCGTCGCCGGCGGAAGGAAGAAGAAAAAGAACGGTGGCTGATTGAAGAAGAGTGGGTTTCTTTTTTTGGGCTAAAATTGTTTTAAGCCCTAATTTATTTATTTTTTCTTATATTTTGGTCCTATTATATAAAGCAAGGACCTCAATTAAAAAAATAAAACTTTAGGGAATTTAAACTAGTTTTTTTTTCTTTTATTTAACAGAAAAATTAGATGAAAATTGAAGAGGGACTAAGAGTAGAACTTTTTAGAAACTCGAGGGATCAAAGTGGAACTTTGAACAAACTTGATGGACCAAAATAAGACTTTGACTTAGATTTTTTATAAAATTACTATTATACCCTCATTGATGTGGCACTTAAGGGTGTTATTTGCACGTAATTGAAAACTCATGGGTCCTATTTGCACAAATTGAAAACTCGGGTATTATGTGCACCCAACCTAAAACTCAGGGGGTGTCTTTGCATTTTAGCCAATAATTATCCTGGTTTTCTTCAAAATAATGTTTTAGAACTTGCATAGAACTCTTCCAACCAAGAGCTTGAGTTGGAAACCGATTAATGAGATGAGTAACATTTAAAAGAGCTTCACCCAATAATGTTTTCGAACATTTTGATTTAATAAAAGAGCTCTTGTGCCTACTAAAAGCTAACTTTTTTCTTATGCCAGCCCCTTTTGTTGAATGTAAGAGGAATCATGTATGATGCCCTTTGGTTGATAGAAGGTATTAAGGGTCTGATTGAGAAATTCACTTGCATTGTCAAAATAAAATATCTTTATTCCCACCCTAAGTTTAAAATCGGGAAATACAAGGTTGACATATGACTTCTGTTTTGTCAAAAAATCTAACTCACACTAGTGCAATGATCAAAGTAAAAAGAACCTTTGTTCTTTTATTACTGACTGGAAATGTAGCTTGTTTATGGTTAGCAAGTTTGTAATTTTCACTTTGAAAGGTCTCAATGGCTACTAGGGATGCTCATGGATAAAGTTTGGGTAGGGTACCTTGATCCTTGTCCCTGGACTTGCAGAAAAATATTATATCTGTCCCTAGACCCTCAAATTCAATTCCCATCCTCATACCTTACGAATAGTTGAATTTCAGACACAGAGAAAATTTAAGATTTGGGCCTCAAAAGTTTGTCCTGCAGTAGAGAAAATTTAAGATTTGAGGCGGTCCCTCCTGTTCCTGATCGTTCTGTATGCCTTGAGCGACCAGAGGAATGGGGTCGGGGGCCAAGTTCTGCCCATTAGCGGTATTTTCGAGATTGGCCATCTCAGCAAAGTATCACCTAGTTCAACGCAAACGTCAGCGATAAGTGTCAATGAGATATATATATATATATATATATACTAGGGGCTTTGGGGCACGCAAATATGTATGTAAAATAAATAAGGGACTAAATTGTTAACTTAGTAAAGAAAGAGAGACCAAATAGTAAATTTTCTCTTATTTTAATTTCATAGACTATAGTTTTAAACATGGACGACCAGAAAGGGGTGGAGTCATATAATATAAGATATATATTTTGAAAAAAATTACTATAGCATGTAGAGTTTGAGTTTTGTACCCTTATCTCTGGATTCAGCCCTAGCCCCAAACTTGTAGTTTTGAACGGGTAAATCCTCATATTCAGACCTATTTAATTTTTACCCAGAAAACAGGTAAAATTTACTGGTACCCATTAAGGACAGGCATTTTGATAATCCCTATTGGCTACCCCCTTAAACAAAGAAGGAAACATAACTTTGAGAACAATGAATGAAGGATGACCAAAATCCTTTCTTTGTTGGATTTAGAAGACATAAAATGAAAAGAGATAGGTGACAAACTTTAAACACTATTGTTAAGAGTTGTTATGAGTTATGTTAGTAGTTGGTAGTTGAGTTAGTAATGTAAGTAGTTGAGAAGTATGTAATTAATATAGGTAGGTAGGAGAGCTTGAGCCTTGTATATATATTCCCTTGTTGCTATGTGAATATATGAGAAAATTATCCAATCTGGTCTTTGTTTAACATGGTATCAGAGCCTTAGGGTTCATTTTCTGTATTAGTTCACTGCCCTTCAAAAGTGCAGTGTGTCACTCACGTTAGGGCCCAGATTTTCTGGCCACCCATTTGTCTCACCGCCGTCATAGGAAGAAAGAGAAGGTCCCGGTCGGCGATTCCCTGAAGTCCGGTGTCCAATAGGGTGGCGCGTGAGTCTCACGCGCCTTGCAAAGTTTTCGCGCAGTTCCCACGCGCCGGCGCGTGAAGGCGCGTTTTCTGTTGTACCGATCACCGCCTTGTTCCGCCGCCGTCGAGAGGACATTTCCGGCAGATCCTGATCAAAACCCAGAGGTTCTAGCCAATTTTGTTTTGTTCCATTGTTGATGCCTCGTTAAGCTTGCTGTTTCAACGTCCAGAAGCTTGCATTTGGAGTTTGGTGCTTCTTTCCTAGTTTGGTATCTCTTTCAAACTGTTGTTTCTGCCACCATTTGTTGATTTGAGGTTATTGTTTGGTGCCTCATCCGGTTTGTTGCTTCAGAGTTTGTACGCTCTGTTTGTTTTGGTGGTGGATTTTGAGACTTACTAGTTATTTGCTCTCATTTGGTGTCTTCTTTGAGAAGATTATTTCGATGGCTAATAAAACTATTTGTATTTCTGAGGATGAATATGCTCAATTTCTCCAATATCGAGAGTTAGTAAACTCTCATGTTACAACTATTGCCGATTCAGGTAAATCCACTAAATGCCTACTTTCATCATCTTTTAAATGGGTTATTGATTCAGGAGCTACAGATCACATGACAGGTAATCAAAACCTTTTCTCCACCTTCCAACCATATTCTTCCACATCTCATGTTACTTTGGCAGACGGTTCCAATTCTCGTGTCCTTGGTTCTGGAACTGTCAATCCTATCCCCTCACTTTCTTTGTCTTCAGTATTGAGTTTACCCAACTTTTCATTCAATTTGCTTTCGGTTAATTACTAACTCGTGCTTTAAATTGTGTCATCTCATTCTTTCCCGACCATTGTCTTTTTCAGGATCTTACGACAAAACAGATTATTGGTAGAGGACATTAGTCTAGAGGATTATACGTTTTGGAATCGCCACGACCTGCTGCTTGCTCAAGTGTCCTCTCCCCTTTTGATGTGCATTGTCGTTTAGGTCATCCTTCCCTATCTTATCTTACGAAACTTTATCCTCAATTCATGTCTTCTCCAACTATCCTCTTTGTCGTTAGATCCAGTTTCCTCTGACAATGATTTCGCCGATGATCGTCCTATTGCTCTTCGGAAAGGTAAACGTCCATGTACTTATCCAATTTCATCTTTTGTCTCTTATGACTATCTATCTCCTTCCTCTCGTGCCTTTGTTGCTTCTCTAGACACAGTGTCTCTTCCTCGTTCGTTTCTTGAGGCTTTATCTCATCGTGGTTGGCGTGAAGCAATGATTGAAGAGATGATGGCTCTTGATAAGAATGAAACTTGGTCTTTGGTGGATTTACCTGCGGCCAAGAAAGTCATTGGTTGCAAATGGGTATTTAATGTCAAAGTTAATCCAGATGGCTCTGTGGCGCGACTCAAAGCACGTTTGGTTGCTAAGGGCTATGCTCAAACCTATGTGTTGACTATTCTCACACTTTCTCTCCTGTGGCTAAACTTACATCTGTTAGGTTATTTCTCTCTATGGCAGCAACCTATAATTGGCCCTTGCATCAGTTGGATATCAAGAATGCATTTCTCCATGGTGATCTTCAGGAAGAAGTATATATGGAGTAACCACCTGGGTTTGTTGCTCAGGGGGAGCGTGGGAAAGTATGTCGTTTGCACAAATCTTTATATGGGTTGAAACAGAGCCCTCGGGCTTGGTTTGGCAGATTCAGTGATGTAGTCATGCAATATGGCATGCTCAAATGCAAATCTGATCACTCAGTCTTTTATAAGAAGACCGATTCAGGCATAATTTTGTTAGTTGTCCATGTGGATGACATTATCATTACAGGGAATGATGATTCAGGTATCTCTTCTCTCAAGTCCTTCCTTCACTCTCAGTTCCAGACAAAAGATTTGGGGCCGTTAAAATACTTCTTGGGAGTTGAGATAGCAAGAAGTAAGAAGGGCATCTTGTCCCAAAGGAAATATGTTCTTGATCTGTTGACTGAAACAGGAAAACTAGGGGCTAAGCCATGTAGTGCTCCTATGACTCCAGGATTGCAACTATGGAAGGATGATGGGGAACCATTTGAGGATCCTGAGAGATATAGGAGGTTGGTTGGAAAACTGAATTACCTCACGGTAACTCGCCCTGACATTGCTTACCCTGTTAGTGTTGTTAGTCAATTCATGTCTTCTCCAACTGTCAAGCATTGAGAAGCCTTAGAACAGATTCTTAGTTATTTGAAAAGTGCTCCAGGACGAGGTCTCTTGTACAAAAATAATGGACACATTGATGTTGAGTGCTTTTCTGATGCGGATTGGGCAGAATCCAAGACAGATAGAAGATCTATTACAGGATATTGTGTGTTCATGGGAGGAAATCTAATCTCATGGAAAAGTAAGAAGCAGAATGTAGTCTCACGTTCTAGTGCTGAGTCTGAGTATAGGGCAATGGCTCAGGCAACTTGTGAAGTTGTGTGGATACGACTACTTTTGGGAGAACTTGGAGTGAAGACTTCACAACCTGCAAAGCTATGGTGTGACAACAAGGCTGCCATCCATATTGCATCAAATCCCGTTTTTCATGAACGAACTAAACACATTGAGATTGATTGTCATTTTGTTCGTGAAAAGATTGAAGGAAATATAATCTCCACAGCATATGTTAAATCCGGAGATCAATTAGGAGATATCTTTACTAAAGCTTTGAATGGGGTGAGGGTTGATTACATTTGTAACAAGTTGGGCATGATTAATATCTATGCTCCAACTTGAGGGGGAGTTTTAAGAGTTGTTATGAGTTATGTTAGTAGTTGGTAGTTGAGTTAGTAATGTAAGTAGTTGAGAATTATGTAATTAATATAGGTAGGTAAGAGAGCTTGAGCCTTGTATATATATTCCCTTGTTGCTATGTGATTATATGAGAAAATTATCCAATCTGGTCTTTGTTTAACAACTATTTTGTACATTATTCTCTTCAAGATAAAATAGGCGGTCCTTCTCCCTGGCTCGTCCAATCATTTTCTTCGTGTCAATTTCATGAAAGTCAATGATTGTAATTAAGAAGTGCACGTCAATGAGAATCATTAGTAAGCTTTTTAATATAAATGAAATTGATGCAAAGTTTAGGAACAGGGAAAATATTCTCAAGTGTGATTGACCAGCCATAGTAGTGATTGATTCATTAGCAATGATAATCTTTTAGTGCTAGGACATGGGGTGTGTGGAATGAACTTATGAGAGGTATGAGTCATGTGGTTTGAAGCTCCTGAATCAACAATGAAGATTGAGTTGAAATACTTAAGGTTAACAAAGACAAATACCTCTTTAGTAGGTCCAATATCTCCGACAAATGTCTTGGCTTCCCAACCTCTTCCCTTTCAAACTTAGTTGGTGTAGTGTTCTTGGCATTTCTAGAGTGATTGCAAGTGATGATAGACTCATACATGATGTTAGGGAGGAAGGAACAAACAATAATCAAAGGAGAAACACCTAGGATAGTAGGGGTGTTTGTTGGATGGTTCTTGGGATTATGACATAATCTTCAAATGAACCGTTCATTTCGATTGAAATATTTCTTAATCAAACGGGTAAAAAAAATTGCAAAATCAAAGCAAACTAACAATTATTGATTTTTTGCAATTTTTTTGGGCATTTTAGTTGTCTATTATGTTCCTTAATTTAATTGCGGGTTTTCTCTACATTTTAGTGTTGAATATAGTAGTGGGTTCTAACATATTGGTATTAATAGTACAATCAGGCACAATGAAGAGAATGGTGAATGAAAGGTTGAAAGCTTGGAGAAGGATGTAGCTGACCTATAGTTAAGATCAATATAAAACAGTTGAGAGAGTGGGTAAAAGAAATTCTCTGTGTGTGGTGCAATTTAGGAAAGAAGCACCTAAACTGTAGTGGGTAGCCAACTTGTCAGCACGATTCAAGTAGCAAACTGTGTGCAGAGTTGTCAAAGTGAGCAAACCCCGGCTCATGTGGGTTGAATTTTCAAGTGAGCCAGGAAAATGGGAACCCGGGGCTAATTTTTAGGGATTATTATTGTAACTAATTTGAAGGGCTAATGATTTAGTACTAATCAGCATGGTTGTTAACAAATTTTATACACTATGGTGTGGTATAAGCATTTTACTTCCTCGATTGAATATACAATTCTGGTCAAGTATTAAGTTTAATATTTCTTCTTTAGGAAGCAAAGTATTGTCCTTTAATGCCACCCATTTTTTAGAAATTAGAGAATCAATTTAGTGGAAAGAAAGGCATAAAGATGGAGGAATAGGAGTCATTGTCAATAGAAAAGGGCAAAGATCCTGGTCCTTGAGATTTGATAGAAGTTTTATTTTAGCTCTTTAAGTTTAAGAGATAATTGTGACAATAAACGGAATGGTTAGAGAGATCTCGCCAATAATCTACCCTTAAATGGTGTTGGGTGTATCTTTTAATATTTGAATAATTTCTTTTAACAAATTATGATGGTTTTGAATACAAAAAGAGGGCAAAAGGCTGCAATATGGTCCTTTGTAAAAATACTCCATGGGATAAATACCAATGACATGTAGGTTTGTTGATCTTGTATGACTTTTAGTTTGCAAAGAAAGCATATGACATTAATTTGATTGTATTAGCCTTTAGTTCCATTTTCTACTCTAAGATTTAACTTGAGAGTTATTGTTTGAGGATATCTTATCCTCTTACAATACAAGGTCTATTCTTTTATCTCTTCTTGAGTGCAGAGTTAAAACTCAGTTATTTCCACTTTCATTCTCCAGAAATTAAACATGCTTTATCCATGTTAGTATCTCATGGTCATTGATGAGAGTATCATAAACCTTATACTTTTACAATGAAATGGCTTTTGATGTGTCACTATACGTGTTTGCAGAGTTAACATGGATAAAGGTGTATCAGAAGCCGCCTTACCTAGGTAAAAAGTCAAAGAACGCAAAAAGCCAACCAATGGTGCGACCTGACTTTCCTCCATTTTATTGTGAAAGTGAAAAGCCTAACACTAGTGCCATCTCTGGAGTGGTAGTTCTTGTTGATGATGCATGGAAGGTGGGAGATTTGGTAGACTGGTTGACTGATGGTTGTTATTGGTCTGCAAAAGTAAATGAAATATTGGAAGATGGGAAGGACGGGAAGGTTAAGGTAATATTTTCTCTGGGGATTTGATAATTTTGGTCTTTAATAGTTCAGGCCTAACCTATTTTGGTCCCTAAAGATAGCTGTTGAGGGTGGAAAACCAAGACACTGAAGTATTTGTTGATTTTTGGAGAATAATGTTCGTAATATTATTTCATCATAAGAGAAAAGGGTTGCAATGCTTAAATAAGAGAAAAACTTCCTAATCAAGTCAGGAATCCTAATCCTACTTGGAAAAGATAAGAACAAAAGATATCTAATCTAATATTTGATAAGATATAAATCAGATTCTAATAAGATATTTCTAATCTTAAAAGATAATTGTAAAATAGGAAATAAAATAATTCTAGATAATCCTAGATTTCTCAACAGTATTCCAATGAGCATTTGATAGAACCCTACGCTGATTTTATTAGAAATAAAGCAAAGATGGTGTCTGGATATACCCAAGACACACTTACAAGGACTGAAATGCAACACAAAACTCACAAAGACACTAACACAAGCTAGACATTTAAGAGGCCAGCACTCTCCCAAGCTTGGCTATTCGAGAGGCCAAGTCTCTCCCAAAGTCCCTAACCATTTTCCTGCCTCTAGAGTATCCAAATGCTGAATATATAAACAAAACCACAAGGTTCCTCCCTCCCACGCCTAGGAGTATTTTTAGGCCATTGTCACCCATTTTATCAACAAGTTATTCCTACCTATCCTTTTGCCCATCACTACTTTTAATATAATAAAATAATATCCTTGTTTTTGCCCATCCTCTCATGCCTTTATTATATTGCTTTGTCCACCTCTTTATTCGTTGTATTTTATTGGTGAGGTCCCATCAATATCCCACCATTAACTTTCACCTTGTCCTCAAGGTGAAGAAGATGAAGCTGAAATTTTATTTTATTTATTTTATTTTTTGGATTCAAGAGGAAGCTAGGATGTTAACACATTGGTTTCTTTAATTTTCTTTGGACTTCTTCTCCATTTAATTAGTTGAATCCGATCCATGATCCAATTCTCCTCCTTGTTGCCCTTGTCTTCTTCATTCATTGAAGCTTGGGGAAACAATCTTTCACCTTTGCTCCTGCTGCTCACCATGAATGGCAAAGCTCTTTGGGAGAGCTTCTTCTTCACTTCTCGACAGGCCTTCTTCACTTTCCTCTTACCTGTTTTGGCCTTCTTAAGTGAATATTTCCCTTAGAGAGCTTTTGATATTGGTACTTTAAAACAAGCTTTCTTCTCCTTTGGTTTTAGGTTGGTCTCCTTCAACTTAGAAACTTCAGAGGACCATGTGTGCTCTACGTTCTCTGCTCTCTCCACCATGTCCTTCTTATGGGTGCTTTCTGGAGTAGACAAGCTAACATCAGCATCCATGAGAGCTTTTTCCTTCCTCCTAGAAATCTTGTTTATGTCCTCCTCCATCTTTAGTAGCAGCTTTAAAATCAAATCAATCTTCCCCATCTGTTTGAGACATCATCACTGACCGTGCCCTGAACATGCTCCAATTTCTCTACTCTTTTTTCCATTTTGCCTAGTCTGAATGTTGGGCGATAAAAGGGCAGCACGAGCAGAAATTCAACGTGACTGAGATGAGAATGCTTCGTTGGATGTGTGGTCATACTATTAAGGATAAGATCGGGAATGAGGTGATCAGAGAGGAGGTTGGTGTGGCACCTATTATTGAGAAATTGGTCGAAACACGCCTTGGGTGGTTCATGCATATGCAAAGAAGACCTTTAGAGGCCCCAGTTCGCAGAGTTGATCAAATGGTAGAAAATCCTATAATTCGGGGAATGGGAAGACCTAAGAAAACTATTCAAGAAACTATCCAAAAAGATCTATCCATCAATAACCTTACGGTTGACATGTGCAAGGATAGAATACGTTGGCGTCAGTTGATCCATATAGCCGACCCCACCTAGTGGGAAAAGGCTTTGGTTGTTGTTGTTGCCTACTCAATCCACTATACCCAACCGCTCTAATACCAATTGATAGAACCCTACACTGATTTTATTAGAAATAGAGAAAAGATGGTGTCTGGATATACCCAAGAAACACTTACAAGGACTGAAATGAACACAAAACTCACACATACACTAACAAGCTGGACATTCAAGAGGCCAGCACTCTCCCAAGCTTGGCTATTCGAGAGGCCAAGTCTCTCCCAAAGTCCCTAACCATTTTCCTGCCTCTAGAGTATCCAAATGCTGAATATATAAACAAAACCACAAGGTTCCTCCCTCCCACGCCTAGGAGTATTTTTAGGCCATTGTCACCCATTTTATCAACAAGTTATTCCTACCTATGCTTTTGCCCATCATTACTTTTAATATAATAAAATAATAAAATTATGTCCTTGTTTTTGCCCATCCTCTCATGCCTTTATTATATATATTCCTTTGTTCACCTCTTTATTCTTTGTATTTTATTGGTGAGGTCCCATCAGCATTTCATACTACTTGATGTGTGATTTGGACATAAGAATAAAATTTATCTAATTTTCATGCCATTATATTGCAAGAGGAATGTGAACTCTTTTTAATATGTATATATTTTCACATATACTAGAATTTTTTTGTCAGTATCACAGGCTGCTTGCCATTCAAATATAAATCAAGTGGAGAATTGAGTTGTATTACTTGATTATATCTTTTGGTTTCCTCTCTCTTCCCCAATTTGTCTCTCATCTTTGTTTTTAACTTGTTATGTTACTTGTAGAGTTGTTGTTTTGTCTGGTTGTTAACTTTGTCTTTAACAATACATTACTGAGGAAATGAGCAAATAATAAGCTTTTTAGTTGTATCTTTCTATTCCTTTTCTTGTGAATTTTTCTTTGGCATTTTGTTTTTTGAAGATTATGCTTGGTTGGAAGTATTTTCACTAACACATTCTATTGTTCATATGTTTCTTTACAAGATTGATTTGCTACCTCCTCCAATGGGTGAAGGATTGACTTATGAAGCTTTAACTAAGGATATTCGCCCATCCTTGGACTGGTGCCCAGAAAGAGGTTGGACAGTGCCTTCACCTACGGTGTGTACTCTTCTATTTTTCTTATATATATACATATACAAAGTTATGATCTCCTTACAAACCTGTTTAATGTATACTCATAACTACCTAATTAATGTAATTTCTCACCTACTTTCATAATAATACTAACATAACATTAACAATGTTATTATGTGTTTGCTATCTGTTTATTATTTATGACATATGGAGAAACCTTTTTGAAATAGTCAATTTTAGTCGAAAAAGTTGTTTACATGCTATGCTTTTATTGAAGAATTTGATAGCAAATACTTAAATAACCACTCCTTAGTTTTTCCCTTTATCAATCAGTAGTCACCCTCACCCAACTTGTTTGCCTCATTTCGCTTCAACTATGACCTGTTTTATTTAGATCAATAAAAAATGTGCAAGGGTTTGTCTTAAATTTCGCAGGTGCTATTTTGCTTTGTTGTGTCCATTATTCAGACATAATTCACAATTTACTTGCAGCCTTGGACAATTTTAGGCTGCCCCAAATGGAAGTTGGCAACTTGGCATCACAAATTGCCAAGAATTCCATGATGCAAGATAGTGGAGTTTGAGCCAAAATTTTTCTAAAGAATAAAAACTGGAAAGTTGAATATGAAAACAAATGAAAAGTTTTATTTCCTTAAGCTAAATTTTATCCCCCCAAAAGCTTGACACTGAAGTTACAGTATTATTTCTCGTCTTTCCGTTGCATAGTTGGTTTGTACAGTATGGAATTGGAATATTGAAGGTCATTTAAATATCTCACTTTTCCATCTAATTACCTTGTGTCCTTGCAACCAGTTGCTAGATGGGGAAAAACGGCAGCCTTGTGCTCGGTTAATTAAGCCGGGGCATTCAGGTAAATTAGTTTAACGATATATTGTTTTTCTCTGTTGTTTTTGCATGACATTATTTTTTGACTTTAGATTTTTTTCATGTCTGCAATAAATTTGTAAATTGGTCTTTATCCAAAAATAAATGTTGGCTGCTTACTGTCTGTTGAGAAACCATAGCTGTTCACAGCATGCCGTACGCAACTGCAATAGGGGCTTCTAATAGTATTGTGCCCAGTACATGGCTGAGGGGGATATTGTGTTAGTTTTAGAAGATAGGGTATAGGAAACTCGAAGTTGTTCGCTGAGAATGTTGTGGGGGTGTGCAGTTATAACTTGTAAAAGTCTATTTTAAAACTAATGTTGAAACAACCCCACAAATCTTGAGATAAACAAAGGCCTCATAGAAGGCCCAGTATTAAATCTTTTGATCCTCTGCTTATTGGGATTGGAACTGTTGGCTGAGGTTGGTGCTAGACCCTCATAGCAAAAGAATCCTTGTTTTTTTTTTTACGCCCTTTCTAGTGCTGTATTAAGATATTAAATTTCTGTCAGTAAAAGTCTTATTTAGTCACAAACTTGTCCCACCAACCCACTGTTTTATCCATCCCTGGAAAGTAATCTAATAGGAAACTGATTGTGACCAGATTTGAAAACTAGTAATTTATACAACATATGTAGCAGAATGAATTCCTCTACTTATTTGAGACGCCAGGAATCTCTTTAACAGAAATCCTGAATTTTTCCTTACCTCCCGTTTCTTTGTTGGTCCTTTTAATTTCTAAGCTACCCCAACAACTGTCCCGAACAACTATGGTTATGGCTTCTGCTCAAAACTACAGCAAACCCGGTATTTAATCCCCTAAAAACTACCTGAAGCAGTTTCATTAGTTAGGGCTATCATTTATATTGTCTATAAATCGGCATCTTGTTAGTTATCATTTCTCTTTTCTTATTGATAGATGATTTAAAAGTATTTTAATAAATTGAAATGAGTCTCCATGTCTGTCTACCGTATGAAGCAGATAGCTTGTTACTAAGAGCTTGAATTCAACTTGACTAACTTCAAAGAAAATTGCCATTGCAACTATAGAATTCGATTTCTTTGTTGTTGTGGTTCCACAATTATTTTTTGGAAACTACTTTTTATAAATTCTGGAAGAAAATAGAGGGCTAATATTGTTTTAGCATTCTTCCCTTTTGCTTACATTTTTTCTACACTTTTTTTTTTTAATTACATCTTTTCTACACTTAGGGGTACATCTTTTTTTGCCTTGCACTTTAAACACTTTTACTAAAATCCTCTAGGTTCTAGGGACAAAAACGATACACATGGTAAGTTAGACTTTTCCTTGGGTCAGAAAAGAATATTATTTTTCTTGTTTTCCACTTGCAGGAAATTCTACTTCTAATTCTGTCGCAAAGATTTAAACCTTAAGCCTATCTTTGGACAAGGTAAAATTAGGAAGGAAAATAATTTTTGGAGGTATTTGAATTACTTTCTTTTATAATTTTGATTTGTTTGAAAGAACAATTACCTCCAAAACTTTCCCTCCTAAATTTACCTTGTCCAAACACACTTGGTGCATTTTCCCACGAATGGAAATGTTTTTGCATTTTTTCCCTTTATTTAATACTTCCAAATATTTACCATGGAAATTACATGCCACTTCATAATTTCCTATTTACTTTTACAGGGGATATTTTAAACACCAGTGTTGCAGATGAAACGGCAAAAGTAGTTCAGACTTCAGTAAGTGCATCGTTTGAGTGTAGTTCTTCATATTCTTCGCATAACACTGAGGACTTCACTGACTCTTTGACGGGTCCCAGCACTACTAAAGATGCTATGGAGTTAGATGTGGTTGACACTAGCCTTGAAAAAACTAATTCTTTAGATGGTGCTTCAAGTCCACAAAATAGTGCTGCGTCAATTGAGAGAACGAGAATGAGAGCCTCACAAGATGAATCCGTTCAGAAAAGTCCCTCAAAATACATGAAAAGAGATGAAGGCACTGATCTAGATTCGCAGTTTATGAATTCTATAGAACCTACAATTTTGGACTTGGAGGATCTTGTAAATAAGGTTAAATGGATAAGGGGCATATTGGAGGATGGGATGCCTTTGTCATCTACCAATCCATCATTTTGGGAGTTTTGTGAGCATGATGCTCATAGCACACAATAATGACTCGCCCCCCAATGTATTCTTATGTTGTCTAAACTAGGAACATGAAGGCACATGAAATATCACGTTATGCAACTGTACAGATCAAGGGTCTTGGGAATTATCCTGCATTATGGCTTTTTGGTTAAATGTTCAAAATGGTCCATATACTATAAAGTGAATTTCATTTTGGTCCTAAAATTATTTTGTTTCAAAGTGGTCTTTAAAGTTTAAACTATCATATTTGTTCTATTATTATGTTTTAGATTGAATTTTGTCAACTTTTTCTAGTCTTAAGGAGGAAAAATAAAAGAAATGACGCAACAGGAGAAAAAATTCACACATAAAAAATGGGCTTTATTATCATTATTATTATTATTATTATTATTATTACTATTATTATTATTATTGTTATTATTATTTTCTCTCTAGAATCAGAAAAATTGGATGAATTTATCTTAGGGTGTAATGGTGGAAAAAAATGATAGTTTGAGGACTACCTTAGAACTAGAACTAGATTTGGACAAAATTAACATTGAATTTGAGGAAATTGAAGATATGACTTCTTGTTACAAGGAAGAAATAAAAATTGGGAGAAGTTACGTTGTTGTTCTAAGTTTCAAAAGCTCTTTCAAGAATCTAACAGAACCAAGAAAGAAAGAAAGGGAAAAACACAAAAAAAAAAAAACATATTTAAGCAGTAGATTCAAGAAATGGGTAGTCAGTATAACCATGAAACTCATCATAGTGATTTAAAAAATTTTTGGCTTTGCATAATTTAAACCACTGTAAGTTAACAACATATTTGCAGTTGCTGATGCTATGATATTGTTGCGCATTATCACATATTTACAATCTTTGGAGCCATTAAAAGATTACTTCGTTTGTTCATACATGTGGAGAATAAGAATTATAAAAGTTTTTCAAAGTATTATAATAACAACAGCAGCAGCATTCTTTTTCCCATCAATAACAAATTTATTATAAGATTGCACAAACACAAAAAGACAGAGATCCCATAAAGCTACAAATGTACATCTGATTTATATATATATATATTTAAGCAGTAGAATCAAGAAATGGGTAGTCAGTATAACCAAGAACAGGATCAGCAGAGTAGAATGTGTTCCTATCATAGTTGTTGAGAGGTGCATTAAGCTTAAATCTGATTGGTAAATCTGGGTTTGATATGAAAATGCGACCATAAGCAACAAGATCAGAATAGTTTTGTGCCACAGCCTTGTTGCCTTCTTCTCTGTCATAGCCTCCAGCCACTATGAAAGTTCCCTTGAAGGCCTCTCTCATCATACCCATAAGATTGCGATCATCATCACTAGCCTTAACTAAGATTACTCCATTTGCAACCTTCAACCTTGGCTCCACCACGTGAAAATAAGCAATGCCATATTTGTTCAACGACTTTGCCATGTGAAGTCCCAATGCCTTTGGGTTCGAGTCTAGTAGTCTACACATTCTTGAAAATCTGACCATGGAGATATTCTTACTCCAACTCTGTCCCCTCCAATTTCTTCGCAAACTTCTTTGACGATTTCCAGGGCGAAACGACATCGGTTCTCAAGGGATCCACCATACTTGTCTGTTCTGTCATTTACTTGATCCTTCAAGAATTGGTCTATTAGGTAACCATGAGCTCCATAGGTAAGTGATCGGACCAATTCCATCATCTTCTCCGCTTTCTCTCATCTCCCACCTTCATCCATGGCTATCTTGGAGGCTAGGAGGCTCGGTGAAGCTAAATTCCTCTCCATGAGAAGCTAGATTCCACACCCGGAGGAGGATTGGAGGAGGCCTGAGCTTGGTTTTTCACTTAGGGAGTTTTACTTTACACTTTTTGTAGTTATATATTAGGATTTGAGTTTATTCTTGTTTAGAGAACTTGTTATTCTGATATTGACTATGAATTTGAGATTGGATTATGGATTCTGATATATATTGATTATTATTTATCTTAGTTACAATCCTTCGAACACGTTGTAATTTGTTTGACTAGTAATTGAGATAAGTTTCTCTATAATAACTTTCTCTGAGTTATAGAGTTACTTGAATCTATTATTTTATCTCACCATTAGCTTTATTAGAGTGATTATCTTAGTTATGGTTATAATTGAGTTAATTGCTATGTTTAACGGTAGTTAGACAACTTTAGTAAATGGTTTGTGAAGTAATTACTCCGATCTTTGTAAGCTAGGAAAGCCAAATTCAATCCCTCCTTGGGTGTTTCCATTAATAAGTGTCTTTATTATCTTTTTAGTTTAGCTTTATGATTAAAAATCACAAAAATATTTTAGTTCTATAACATTTAGTTTTCTTGTACACCAAGTGTTTGATAAAATGCCTTGTTCTTTACCCGATTAGTTAAGTCTTTTATAATTCATTATTGAACCTTTACAGGTGGTTCCTCGAGAGATTGCACCACTATAGTGCATTATTTCCGGTATTTTTGACCACCTAGCGACTGGTGCGATCAGTAAGGCTTCGTACATCTTGACCCTCTCCAGACCCCACCTAGTGGAAGCCTTGTGCACGGAGGCCGCCCTGATTTATATATATAATATATATATATATATATATTTATATTCTTGAGCAATAGAATCAAGAAATGGGTAGTCAGTATAACCAAGAACAGGATCAACAGTATAGAATGTGTTCCTATCATACTTGTTGAGAAGTGCATTAAGCTGAAATCTCTTTGGCAAATCTGGGTTAGCTTTGAACAAGGGACCATAAGCAACAAGATCAGCATTATTATGTGCCACTGCCTTGTTCCCTTGTTCTCTATCATAGCCTCCAGCCACCATGAAAGTTCCCTTGAAGGCCTCTCTCATCATATTCATACCCATAAGATTGTGATCATCATCACTAGCCTCAGCTTTGATTCCTCCAGACGCCGTCTCCAACCTCGGCTCCACCACATGACAATAAGCAATGCCATATTTGTTCAAGGATTTAGCCATGTGAACTCCCAAAGCTATAGGGTTGGAGTCTCCACATTCCAACTCTGTATCCTCCAATTTCTTCACAAACCTCTTTGATGATTTCCATGGCTAAACGACATCGGTTCTCAATAGATCCACCATATCTGTCTATTCTGTCATTCACTTGATCCTTCAAGAATTGGTCTATTAGGTAACTATTAGCCCCATGGATTTCAACTCCATCAAAACCTGCATATACAGTGAAAGGAGCAAGTAATTCAAACAAGATCGTCTATCTTTCAGAGATTGAATTGTCAAATCATGTATTTTTCAGAAATAAGTTGTATGTTTACTTTATTAACTATATGTAGAGAGCAAGAGAGAGAGATTGGATGAATTATTAATTACCAGCTTCCATGGCATTCCTTACTGCAATTCTGAAGTGATGAGAAATAAGAGGAACTTCCTCTGTCGTGAGTCGTCTTGGTGGATAAGTGTGTGAGCTAATTGGCTTGTTTGTACAAGATATTAGAGCTTCTTCATTTGGTAGGAAATCTGCTCAATATATATATATATATATATGTAATTTGTGGGGTTAATTAATTAAGCCTTATAACACACATCTCAAAAACATGTACCAAATTGATACGAGTATAAGCCTTTAGGAGAAACACATATCAAAAGCTAACTGTTGAGATTGGAGAGCCCAAGATCTTATATAGTACTTTACCTTCAGCTAACCATCCGATGTGAGACTCTATCAGAATGAATCAGGAAAATGAAGAAGATATATCATGATAAATATATATACCTGGATTAGAAGCTCTTCCCATATGGAAAAGCTGACAGAAAAAGATTCCACCTTTGGCATGAACAGCATCCACAATGGGTTTCCATGCTTCCACTTGCTCTCTTGTCCATATTCCAGGTGCACCTGGATACCACCTTTAATTAATTCAAAAAATAAACATATAATTCAATATCAATTCATTCGAAAGTGAAAATGAATTATCCATATTGATTAATTATTAATACATGCATTTACATGTGTACTTACTCTTGAATAGCAGTATCAGAAATGCCAGTGCCTTCAGCAATCAAGAGGCCTCCATTGGAAGTTCTCTGGGAGTAATACAACGCATATGAGGCCGAGGAACGTTGTTCTCATTACATCTTAATCTTGTCAGTCGTGCCATAACAATCCTGAAAATTACTCATCAATTATTGTTAATTTTAACATTTCTGAACTTCTTTTAGCACAATAATATATATAATAAATAGAGTAAACTTACAACTCGATCTCTAAAAAATTGAAATACACAATTTAGTTCATGAAAAATCTAATAGTATATATACTTTTTATTTCTTTTCATGGACTAAAGAATATATTATTTGGTTCTTTTAGGGTCTAAAGAGCATACCGGCCATTTGAATTTTCAGGGACTAAACTGTGTATATTAATCTTTCACGGACCGAGTTGTCAACTTAGTGATCTTTCAAAAGACTAAATTGTTTGTTTACTCTAATAAATACCTATGGGAGAGATTGAAGTTACCCATCTTCCATGGAGTAAGAAGAGGAATATTAACGGCAGGTTCTTCAATAATAATAGTCATTTCTGCAGCTAAGTATTCTTGTTTCTCTCTAATTGGCTTTTGTACGTGTCTTAGGATGCAAAATTATTCAAAGATTGAATGAAAGAATGAATGAATGAATGGGGTGTTATGATTACAATATTTATAGTGATACCATTGTTTGCTGCTCAAGCCAACTATTTGTATTTGAGTCAAAACTCAGAAATTCAAAGCGAAAATGGCTTCCTATTTAGTGACGCACGTGATTGCGCTAATGATCCCTCTTGGCCACTTCACGCTTCTCACCAACGTTGACTCCTTCAAAACTTATGCTTACTATTTTTTTATAGGCCAAAACCCTATTTTGGTCACTAATATTTACCTGAAATTCCGTTTTGGTCCTTAATATTTTTTCCATTTGATCCTTAAAGTTTTCCAATAGTTTTGTTTTGGTTCTTAGTAAGTTTTCCAATAGTTTTGTTTTGGTTCTCTCTCGTTTCAAACTCGAACATGATGAATTAGAGCTAGTGATTAAATTGGTGAGTTTTTTCTTGCCCGAGTTGAAGTCATGGATAAATTATGAGGTTAAATTAGGCTCGAAAATAGGTTGTTGTCTTATGAATTTGGTTATATATCTCTCTCGTCTCAAGTTCGAATATAACAAAATCGAAGATACAAGTTACTGTTGATGATAAGTTCTTTATTTATCTAGTTGGGACTGTTGGCAAACAAGGTTAATGGTACTCCGAAAGTGAGTTTGATCAAAACATCAATATCGACTTTGAGAGTACTATTTGATAAATACAAAAGAGATTAATTTCTCATTAACATAGAATTATATAAGAAAACAAAATTCAGAATGATAGGAGATCAAGGTGGTCGTTAATTATTCATTCTTTTTATGATATTTTATAGATTACAAACAGGGTGGTCCTTATTGATGGGATGAGCAGAAAGAACCCATACATGCGCATACTGCTTCATTGCAAACAGTGACAACATACCATTGCCAGTTGATTTTGTAGTAGTAGTTGACTTATTATTTATGATGTATCCGGTCTTCTTGATGGGCTTTGTACAGAGTTAGTAAAACACTTTTAATAACTCCTACTGTGATAGTATATCCTATAATATACATACAAAGACAGAGAACACATCAAGCTACAAATCAAACATCTGAACCCAAAATGAAAAGGAAAAAAAGTACTAAAAGCTTCAAAGCTAAGCTCTTTCAAGAATCTAACACAACCAGTATACAAATTTGCAACTTAACCTCTAAAAGTTTAATTTATAATCTTTGATTCCTAAAAGTCATGAAATCAATACACTTTAATCCTTCTGTCCTTATAAAATAATTTCTAAAACATGAGTTCAAGGGACTAATTAATTGTATTGTCTCCAATCTCCATGACTTTTAAGGATTAAAAGTATATAAACTACACTTTCAGAAATTGAGTTGCTAACCCCATATTATAGGTTTACTGACAAATATATATATATATATATCAGAGATACATAAATATATATATATATATATATACATTTAAGCAGTAGATTGAAGAAATGGGTAGTCAGTATAACCAAGAACAGGATCATGATCAGCAGTATAGTAGAATGTGTTCCGATCATACTTGTTGAGAGGTGCGTTAAGCTGAAATCTGATTGGCAAATCTGGATTTGCTATGAACATGCGACCATAAGCAACAAGATCAGTATAATTTTGTGCCACTGCCTTATTTCCTTCTTCTCTGTCATACCCTCCAGCCACCATGAAAGTTCCCTTGAAGGCCTCTCTCATCATACTCACAAGATTGTGATCATCATCGCTAGCCTCAGCTTTGATTCCTCCATTCATATCCAACCTTGGCTCCACCACATGAAAATAAGCAATGCCATATTTGTTCAAGGATTTAGCCATGTGAACTCCCAAAGCCCTAGGGTTGGAGTCTCCACATTCTTGAAAGTCAGAGAATGGAGATACTCTCATTCCAACTCTGTCTCCTCCAATTTCTTCGCAAACCTCTTCGATAATTTCCATGGCAAAACGACATCGGTTCTCTACAGATCCACCATATCTGTCTGTTCTGTCATTTACTTGATCCTTCAAGAATTGGTCTATTAGGTAACCATGAGCCCCATGGATTTCAACTCCATCAAAACCTACATAGATAGTGAAAGAAGCAAGTTCAAACAAAATCTTCCATACATACATAAATAGAGTATACATATAATAATATAATGGTTCTTAAAAGATACACCAATTGATTTTTGAAAGTCTAGTTTGCACTTCAATCCCCCAAAGTTATGGAACTCATATATTTTAGCCATTTTGTCTCTATAAGTTAGTCTTTATAAAATAAGTTTAAGGAATTAAATTGTATTGCCCCAATGACTTTAAAAAATTTAAATATGTAAACTAAATTTTCAGACTAAGTTGTATATATGTTTACTTTATTAACTATATATACAGAGACAAAGAGAGAGAATGAATTATTTAATTACCAGCTTCCATGGCATTCCTTGCTGCAATTCTGAATTGATGAACAATAAGAGGAACTTCCTCTGTGGTGAGTCGTCTTGGTGGATAAGATTGTGTGCTAATTGGCTTGTCTGTACAAGAAATTGGAGCTTCTCCATTTGGCTGAAAATCTGCTCAATTATATGTATAGCTAGTGTTACAATTGGAATGAATGTAGGAAATTAAAGTGAAGAAGATGATCATGAAATATGTATATGTATATATATGTATACCTGGATTAGAAGTTCTTCCACAATGAACAAGCTGACAGAAAAAGATTCCACCTTTGGCATGAACAGCATCCACAATGGGTTTCCATGCTTCCACTTGCTCTCTTGTCCATATTCCAGGAGTACGTGGATACCTTTAAAATTGAGAATGAATGAATGAGATCATTAATTGATTAATTGTTAACATATATATGTATATATAACACACACACAAATATAATTACGTACCCTTGAGCAGTGTCAGAAATGCCAGTGGATTCAGCAATCAAGAGGCCTCCCTTGGAAGTTCTCTGAGAGTAATACAAGGCCATGTGAGGTTGAGGAACGTTGTTCTCATTACATCTTAGTCTTCCCAATGGTGGCATAACAATTCTGAAAATTAACTTAATTATATAAGTAAATTCCTTATTATAAGATGATAATAATAAAGAAGGAACATACCTGTGGGAGAGATTGAAGTTGGCCATCTTCCATGGAGTAAGAAGAGGAATATTAAGAGCAGGTTGATCTTCGTCAATAATATTAGCCATTATTTCTGATCTGCAACTAGCTAGCTTGGTAGTCGATCACTCTTGGCTTGGCTTGTGTCTTATAAATTATGAATGCAAAAGAAAGATTGAATGAAGGAATGGGGTATTAGTATTACTATATTTATAGTAATGCAATTGTTTGCTGTTCAAGGCAGCCAACTCAGAAATTGAGAGGAAGCATAGGAATGGCTGCTTACAGTGACGCACGAGATGCGCTAATCATCCTCGGATCTTCGACACGGCGTGCCCTTTGGCGAGGACCAATCATGTGGCGCCACGTGTGCGCCACTGCACATGTGGCGCCACATGATTGGTCCCTGCCATCCACTGCCCACCTCACGCTTCTCGCCAACGTTGACGCCTTTCAATTCCTCTGTTTCTAATTCTATGACCCAAAAAAAAAAAATCCTCTATTTCCTTCAATTATTTACAACTTTAATTTTGTTTAAAACTTATGCTTATTTTGGGACAAAATCTACTTGTAAAAGACTTCAATTTTTTTATTTTAATAACAGATTTCATAAACTTTTAATTTTACACAAATAACTCATTTTATTAAAAAAACTATTTTTCCTTATTAACAACAACGATGACTAATTTTTAGTTTCAAGAAATAAAATCTAAAGTGATAGGAGAGTCATCCTCAATTATTCATATATTTTATATTTTTGATAAATAAAAAAGTTATTAACTTTCAATCAATATTAAAGAGAAAAATATTTTCAAATAAATCTAGAATTTTTTTAAAATCTTAACTTATTATACTTAAGGCTATGTTTGGATGGGGTGTCAATGAAAGAATGGAGAAGAGAGGAAATGACAAAAATTTAAAAAATCATGTTTGGTCCCTTATGTTTTCTCAAAGTTTTATTTTGGTTCCTCAAGTTTTTTCGTTCCGTTTTGGCCCCTCATGTTTTCTCAAGGTTTCGTGTTGGTCCCTCAAGTTATTTTCGTTCCGTTTTGGTCTCTCATGTTTGCTCAAAGTTTCATTTTGATTCCTCAAGTTTTCAAAAAGTTTCGCCATTAGTCCCTGACTCTTTTTCATCCACTTTTTCCATTAAAAAAAAAAGGAAAAACCCTTAATGCAAAGGAGAAAAATTGTTGGGAGATAAAAGTTAATTTTTTTTTCTTTTTTTTAACAGAAAAAGTAGATGGAAAAGAGTCAGGGACTAACAGTTGAACTTTTTAGAAACTTGAGGGACTAAAACAGAACAAAAAACTTAAGAGACCAAAACAGAATGAAAAAAACTTTAAGAACCAAAATAAAATTTTGAGCAAATATAAGAGACCAAAATAGGATTTCGGCCTTAATAATAATATTGTAATAATGGATACCATAGCAAGTTACTCCCAAGATCCAAACCAAATTTCTGACCAAAAACAAACGATCCAACCCAATTGAAAAATTGAGTTACCGAAATTGTCCCGGCGACTAAAGGAATATGCCCTTGGGAACCTCATGGTCATGGATCGGATGCAGTGGGACCCACCATAAGAGATCGTAAACCCTAGTATGTATCGATCTCTTTACCTTAATAAACAACGATAGCACCGTCCATTTCTCTTCTCAAACCCTAAACCTCACATTCTCTCTATCACGCCCACTCGCATCTGCTCCACTTTTCTGCTTCGCCATGGCTCTCGTCAGTTCTCGCTATCCCTTCCCTTTCTTCTTTCTGGATTTTCCTTTCATTTTCTTTGCTTATTTGATTGACATTTATATCATTGACATGCTGTTAATTTTTTTCTTTTTCTGATTTCGGCTAATAATGGCGGTTTCGCTACGTCTCCGTTTGCAGTGTGCTGATTATAGCTTTAGTTGGTTAATTATTGTCTTACAAATCAGCTTAATTATGTTCTTTTGCACTTGATTCATCGTGGGAGTTGTCTGCTTAGCTTTGATGGATGCTTCAGATCTAACCCATTTAATTATTGCTTTCTGATTAAACATTTGCATCTGTTGCTTTGATATTGTTGTGCATTTTTGCAATCTTTGCAGCCATTGAAAGATTACTTCGCTTGTTTCATGCATGTGGTATATGCTGCTGATTTACTTTTTTAAAGACTTCTTGGTTTTGCCTCAAGATTTTTCTTCTCCAATTAAAGTATTGTATGTGTGGCGCCTGTTATGAGTTATGTTGTTCTGCTTCTAGTCAATTTATTGGACTATGCTGGTGCGCCGGTTTTGATTCATTATTTCTGTTTCCTCTGTCATATTTAGGTTCTTCATGCGGGGAGCACAAACAAAAATGCTTTCAAAGCTCTCATTGCCGCAGAGTACTCTGGTGTCAAAATTGAGTTGGTGAAGAACTTTGAGATGGGTGTAACCAATAAAACTCCCGAGTTTCTCAAGATGAACCCTATTGGAAAGGTTGGCTTAGAAATTACTATTCAATGAGTTCTCTAGTTGACAATGTTTGTCATCTTTGTTTTACTGAAACTTCTGACTGCTTATAATATAGGTTCCTGTGCTTGAAACACCTGATGGTCCTGTATTTGAAAGCAATGCAATTGCTCGTTATGGTAAGTGACCGTTTTGTGTGCTACAGATTCCCAGGAAATAATACCTTGATTGGAGTTTGATAGCCTGTTCTTACTTGTTTCAGTTACTCGCTTAAAGGCTGACAATCCTCTTTATGGATCAACCTTGATCGAATATGTAAGTGATGCAATTTTGTTTTCCCTTTGATAGGCTCATCACCTCATGTAAACATGAGGTGTTCTGATGATAGTTCTTTTGATCATATGAAAACTTATACTATTCTAAGTTTATATGCAATTTGCACGAGGTTCTTACACTTCAGCTTGGCAGGCCCATATTGAGCAATGGATTGATTTTGCATCTCTGGAGATAGATGCCAATCTCTTGCGATGGATTGTCCCTCGTTTGGGGTTTTCTGTGTACCTTCCTCCGGTTAGGATCTTTGTTCAATTAGCCCTTTTCTCATATCTGGAATATAGTTATATTGTGTATAGGGTGCAGAAATAATTAATGTTTCTTATATCTTGTGTTTTCCTGTATCCTGTAGGCAGAGGAAGCAGCCGTTTCTGCATTAAAGAGGGCACTAGATGCTTTGAACACACATCTTGCTTCAAACACATACCTTGTTGGACATAATGTTACACTGGCTGATATCGTTTTAACATGTAACTTGAGTTTGGGATTTAGCCGGCTAATGACCAAGAGCTTTACTTCTGAGTTCCCACATGTTGAGAGGTACTTCTGGACCTTGGTCAATCAACCAAATTTCCAAAAGATTCTGGGTGAGGTGAAGCAAACAGATTCTGTCCTACCCATTCAGTCTGCCAAGAAGCCTTCACAACCAAAAGAGCCTGCTAAACCTAAGGCCAAGGATGAATCCAAGGCTGACAAAGAAGTAAAGAAAGAAGCAGTAAAGCCCAAAGCCGAAGAGGCTGGTGAAGAGGAAGAGGCCCCCAAGCCTAAGGCAAAGAATCCTCTTGATCTGTTGCCACCAAGCAAAATGATTTTGGATGAATGGAAAAGGTTATACTCAAACACTAAGTCAAACTTCCGTGAAGTTGCAATCAAAGGTAAGTCATTTAAATTGTGCAATACTTTCCTGCAAAGCCCTATCTTGTAGTTGGCATATATGTGTTACTTTATAGTTATTTGAAACCATATGGCTTTGGTTTTCTGGTTAATGCAAGTGATCCCTATGTGTGTTTTCTATTGCCAATTAGCTTGCAACAACCTTACCTATTATCCCACCTTTTTTCTCAAAGTAGATCTTCATATATGCACACACACCTTTAAATAGTCTATGATGGATAAGTAACTGAGTTTCTTACTAAAAAACATGCATATACTACACTTATATTCATATATTTTGCTCATTTCGTAGGGTTTTGGGACATGTTTGATCCTGAGGGGTACTCTCTTTGGTTCTGTAATTACAAATACAATGATGAGAATACTGTCTCATTCGTGACCTTGAACAAGGTGAGTGGCTTTCTCCAGCGGATGGATTTGGCTCGTAAGTATGCTTTTGGGAAGATGTTGATAATTGGCTCTGAGCCACCCTTCAAGGTGAAGGGTTTATGGCTGTTCCGGGGAAAAGAGATCCCACAATTTGTGATGGATGAGTGCTATGACATGGAGTTGTACGAGTGGACAAAAGTTGATATCAATGATGAAGCTCAAAAGGAGCGTGTGAGTCAGATGATTGAAGACCATGAGCCTTTTGAAGGCGAAGCATTGCTAGATGCCAAGTGCTTCAAGTGATTCAACCAGAATTGATATTGTTGTTACCAATAGGCTTCTGTTTAGATTGCTCTTCGTTTCTTAGCATTTGTTACTTGTTTTAAACAGCTCGGTTTTGTCAATTTTTCTTTACAGTTTTGTTTCCGCTACTAAACTTGAAATTGCAGTTACTTAATGATACTATTATCCTCTCATAAAGTTGTTGACTTGTTTGAGATTTGTAACGAAGTAAGTTGTTTTTCCAGTCCGAAGATGATTAAGGTTAAAAATGATCATTTGTTAACTAGTTTTAGAGGAAGAACCTCTGATCTGAAATAAACTGGTGACAAACTATTTAAAAGATTTATTTTTTGCGTTCATGAAGAATTCTTATTCATATAGCATGAAGATGGAATTAGGTCGGAAAAGTTCAAAATTTTGTTATCTCTCTAATATTTATTCTTTCTTTATCTTACTATAAAAAAAAATGAAAATATAAATGTTTCCTTCAATTTGAAATGCAGTTCTAAAGAAATCATTTTTATAGGCAAGTGTCTGATTTTTACCAAATAAGCATTTTATGTTGACTTGACTTGTTTCTAATTTTGTCTCATTTTTTTGGTTGAAAATTAAAATTAGAGATGTTACTTCTTTTCCTGAAAATGTTACAAAAATAAAAAGAAGAAACTAGGAAAATATGTTGTTTATTTCTTAATTTACTTACAAATTTAGAAAACAACTCCAGCAAACTATTTTAATTTTGTCCTCTTAAATAGAACTTTATGGAAAAATCAGTCATTCAAATTTAACTGAAAAGTGTAAACAAAACAAATAAACAGCCACATCCGTAATGAAGAAAAATTCAGATAATTTATTTTTTTGGTGGGTTGAAAAGTGCAGGATTATCGTTAAGCAGTAGCATTCACAATAGGTGCACCCAATTCAAACATTAGTCCAACGTCATTTAATTATTTTTTCCAGAATATGTCCATTCAAATTTATACAATTCAACTTTGGTTATCCATTCTTGTGGCCTAAGTTTATAGAAGCTTCAACTCCAATTCAAAATTCGCATCTTTCGTTCACACCATGTCCATATCATACATCGGACTCAGCAACCATCAAGTCTTGAACCATCCTCTTCCCAATTATATAATTAATATTTCTTACACAAACTGACTATTTAATTTGAAGGTCAAAGTACACTTTTGATCCCATAACTTTTACTCAAGTCTCAATTTGGTCCCATAACTTTTTTTGTTGCACTTTTGGTCTCATATCTTTACAAAAAGTTCAAGATTTGGTCTCGTATTACTTTTGGTCTCATATCTTTTGGTCAGGTTGCATAATTGATCTCATATCTTTGCCAGTCTCACTTGATCCAAAAATATAAGATTAATTCTGCACATGACTCAAAGATATGAGACCGATTTTGCAACTTAACTAAAAAATATAGGACCAATTCTATAACATGAACAAAAGATATGTGACCAAAAGTGTAACACAGGACCAAATTTGTAACTTGAACAAAAGATATGGGACCAAAAGTGCAACAAAAAAATTATTTAAAGACAAATACATTTATAATAATTTAATGACCAAATTGAGACCTTAAAAAATTATGGGACTAAAACTGCACCTTAAATGACCAGGTTGAAGAGAAGATAAAAAGAGGAGTAAGAAATTAGGTTACAAAAAAAACACAATACATAACTGTCGGAAAAAGAAATACGAGTTACGACAGTAATAGAGAGAGGTTGATTTTTGAGTTGTGACTTGTGAATTAATTCAACACCTTCGAAACCATAGATTCCGCTTAACTTTCAGAAAGAGAGAGAGAGAGAGAAAGAGAGTAGGTGCAGACTACAGAGAGGAGGTATCATGCCTGCATCTACACCTCGAAGATCTCTGGGAAACCTAATTTTCCTCTGTTCCATCTCTCTGCTAATCCTCTCTGGTAATCTTTCTTCATTTATATCTGCGTCTTTTCCGCCGCCTTCTTCTTTATTGTAATTACTGTCGATCTTCCTCTAGAGCAAATGGAAAGATAAAAAATTGCTTCTAGATTCTTAATCTAAGTAAGAATTTTGTGGTGCTGTTGTCGGCAATCTGGATTGGGATTACCTAGAATGAATTCTGATTTTAGGGTATCAAGAATTTGTTATTCCGCTAGCTATTCGTAATTTTTAGTTTGATGAGAAACGTGAAATAGAACAAGTGGGTTATGAGCTTAGCGCTCAATTGCAGAATCTTCCTTTCTTTTCTTTGCGTATTTTTGCTTAAAAGAAGAGCAATAACCTTGTTAGATTTGGCCAACATCAACATGTTAGACTTACATCCTTTGGGTTTCTGAGCAAAGGAGAATTTGAGATGACACCGAAATTATATTTAAGCACCCTCATTATTCATGATAAAGTTATAATTAACGATGCCTGTGCCTTATTCGTGCTTAAAACTCAAAGGGAATTCCATGGATATGCAAACTCTTGTCATTCTTCTATTCATTTCTCATAATTTCATATAGGTAAGCGGTACAGGTTTCCCATTGGGAGTCTTATTTTCGTTTTGGTGACTAACGTAAACTTTGTTTCCTTGAAGGCCTAGGCGGTGATCCATCGGGTGCCAAAACTGAAAATAAAGGAGCTCCGAGAAGCTCTGTGGGGTTAAAGATAATTATAATATGCCTCACCGTGGTGACAGTTGTATTATTTTGTGTTTTGCTTTTCAAATTGTGGCAAAAGAAGAAGAGAGCGGAGCAGCATGCTCGTCTTTTGAAGCTGTTTGAAGAAGATGATGAACTTGAGGTAGAACTAGGCATGCGGGATTAACAGCATTCCTGCTTGAATTATAAGAGGTGTGCATCATTTGCTTTGCCAACATATATAGTTATGATCTCTGGACAGGTTACTTTGAGAATTTGTAATGGGAGCATTAGATTGTCACCAATTGGTTCGTCCCCTGCTTTCTCTGGGGAGCAATAGGGTTTAAGTCCCATCTTGTAGTCTGCAGTTTATAATGAAAAAGAGATTGAAGCTGGCTGTTCATTAATTCTTGATCATTGTCTACTTGTCTGTAAATTGTTTTGTCCATTATACTGATAACGATTTTTTTAAGTCAGTGGAAAGTTTGTATGAACTATAAGGAGGCTAGTTAGTTTCAGTTTGACAGCCTTTCGACCATAAAGCTCACCATTTCTTCTTCATTTAGTCTTTGTGCCGTTTGGTTATACTTACTATGTCACTGTATTCTGCTATAAAATCCTAGATTAGTATGTACTAGGTATTTGTTAGAATAGAATAGTGCGCTAGCTATCGAGGTTGTTGTTTGTTGGCAATTAGTGGGTTGGGTTTACAAAATCCAAGATTCATAAAATAACTGTTTGCTAGATTTCCCAGAAGCTAAAGAAAATCACATTTACAAACTACTAGGAACGTGAAGATTGACAATTGCTTCAAATTTTAGAACATGTAAGAGAATTGCTTGTTTTGCGGAAGAGAATTGCTTGTCTTGTGGATACATGAATATGAAGCTGAAGTACCTGGTTTATGAATCAATCCATTGATGATGTAGTGCACAGTTATATAGTATGATCAATTTCTTCAATTTGTGTTGGACGTATGAATACCAATATCAATTTCTTGTTTCATTCCCTCTGGATTTCCTCTATGCTCTCAATATTGCAATTTCGGTTAAGTATTTTTTTTTTTCCTGAAAAGACATACACACTTATATGATGCCTATTAGACACCACAAATGGAATTCGATAATGTAATTCTTGGGATTAAAGGTAGATTCTGCGGTGTGAGAAGTTGCTCCAAATCCACTAGCTCCAATTAAATAGCCTGATGAACAAATCACTGTATAGTGATAATGTGAGTAATACATATAAGATAGTGTTGTTTTAGACAAATGGATTATTGGATGCCTTCTTTCGAAAGAAGCATAATATACAATTGAATGCTGGTTAGTCTCTTGGTTCATTCTTACTATCCACTTTTATCTTCAATTGCTAGTATCAGACTAATTAAGTAAAAAAAAAAAAGATATTTTTATCTTTTGTGATATGAACTCTAGAGTTGAAGGAAATGGATTCTTTCAAGTGAAGATTGAAGAAATTTTTTTTCAGTACTGAGGCCTTACTTTAAGGATGTGTGTTTAGAAGAAAAAGAAAAAGAAAAACAATGCTAAGAATGAGAAAAATCAAAACCAGTATATTTAGTCTCATTTTAAAAACTTTAATTTCTAGATCTTCCCTTCAGAGAGTTGACTGTTGAGTAAACTTCAAATAGCTAATTAGTAATTAAGAGGGGCTTATGAAGAAGAAGATGACGATGATGGAGTGTGTATATATATGTATGTGTGTAACTGTGTATAACACTGCAGGGAAGGGAAACGATGACGTGTACGCAAAGTGTGGAGGTGTTTGATTGTAAAATGTTAATGGCAACAAAGGTTGGTTTTGGGATGAATAATATATGGCTTTGTTTGAGGAATGCATTCACAATTTTTATTTACAAAGCAACATGCTTTGTCGGTTCATTTCTGTATGCAAACATCCCCCCTTCTTCTTAACCTTGTCATCACTCATCATATCATCTCATTTATCATTTGAACAACAAAATTACAATTACATCCTCCAAAATCTCCTCTAATATTATTAAATATACTATAATATTGTTTAACTTACAAAAAAGCAATATATATATATATTTATATTATATGGCTCCATGTAGTCGATCTTTAAAATTATAGTGTAAAATAAATTAATTTAAACATAATACATAATAATATATATATATATATAAATAAAATTGTCCCACGTTCATAGAAAATTGGCCCACGTTCTTTCTTATGTAAAAAAACGAAAATCACCCATGTTCATTTTTATTAAGTCAAATTTTCTTTTTTGGCCTGAAAGTCAAAATTTTTAATTAGTCCCAAATGTATTAGGAAATTTCAAATTGGTCCCAAACTTACTCATTTATCAATATAAAAATTTTATATAATCTTTAACTTTAAATCAATTCAAATATTACCAAGCCCCTAGTATATATAATATGCCTTCCTTCTAATAAAACAATTAATTAAAGAAGGTTTTGCAACTTTATATTGTGAAGGTTGATTGGAAATTGGGGGTAAATGAGGTTGTAAGAAGTCTCATATTATTTGGTTATAATACCTTAGCAAATAAGTTTATATTTCTATTACAATTTAGAGGCTGCTCGCAAATAAGTTTATAATTTATAATTATAAAAAAAAAATGAATTTCTACTTTCTAGTGTTTCACTGTATTATTACTTTGTATCTAGTCATCAAAACGAATGTCAAAGTTGGCAAGTAGAAAAAGGTTGAATTGATTCCTTATTATTTGGTAAAAAAAAAATTTTAAAAAACTTATTCTCATACAATAACTCACTTAGAAGTTAATTATCTTGTTTGTTATGCCTGAGCTTGACTTTAATTGTAATATATAGTTGGATTGGACATTTATACATTCAGGGAATAATCATTTGTAATTATAACTTAATTATAGCTCAAGGCTTTTCAATATTTATAACTAGACTTTTGTTCTTCAACTTTATGATACCATATAATAATTATCATTGCACCTTGACGAATAACACTTCATTATTATGGGCAAACTTTTCTGTTGTAAGCATATATATGTGAAAATATTACTGAATGTAATAGAGGATGATTAATTAAATAGAATACCAAAAAAGATCCAATTTTGTTGTTGTTGACTGCAATTTATTTGTGTTGTTTTTGTTCAAGTAGTGCAGGGTACGACTACGTGGAAAGCACCAAAACCCTAATCTGCAATATTTTAAGTACAACTTTTTTTTTTCATCAAAATTTTAAATACAACTTTCACACTTCACATAGCTTTTGGTTTCTTCCCATTTCATCAATTCATCACAGATTCAATTACCTTCTTCTTCTTCTTCACTTCAGCCTGCAAATTCTCTCACTTCAAAATAACCCACAAACCAGATGCATGATTGATAATTTAATATTTTAAGGACAATGATATGGAAGATTTGAGTATTAGCTAGGGCACCCCACCCACCTCTCAAATATTGAATTTGGCTTTTATATTTGTGCAAATTTAGGGTGTCACAACACCCAATTTAAAGTGTCTCAAGACTATAAAAAAACAAATTTATTGATTATGAACTAATTAAGGTGTCTCAACACCTAAGCTCTTTATAAATTTTTTTCATATTTTAATATTGAATATATATTGAGATCAATCTTTGTGAACTTTAGTCAAAGATAGAGAAAAAAAAAAGAGAATATAATCTTATATACAATTTAGTGAGTTTACACTTTCGATCTCTTTTTATCTTTTTTTCAGTTTTGTTCTATACTTTATAAAAAAATTTACTTTAGAAAATCTTAAGAATTTTTACACAGTTTTACACTTTCGATCAATCTTTGTGAACTTTAGTCAATCTTTATAAAAAAATACACTTTCGATCAATCTTTGTGTACGTAGTTTGTTTTAAAACTTGAATTTAGTACGTACTTGAATCTATAATTTAACTTAAACAAAAATCATACTTTACTAGTGAAAACTCAGTTTTGGTTTAATATGTTTATATATATATGTGTGTGTATATTTCTCATTTTTCAATGTTTTAAAAGGATTGATTTAATATTATATTGTTGTTTTCATCAATACCTCTTAACTAGTCTAGTAATGAATTAAATTAAAGTGACATCACTAATTCATATAGACAAATAATCAGTAATATATATTCTGGGACCATCTGCAATTTATGAGATTGAAAATGATAGGCAGATTCTCTAGCTGGCAAGGCATGTTATGGCAGTGAATGGGAAATTGAAGACCCAATTAATCAATATTTAAAAATAAAAATGAAATTAAAAGAAAAGATAAATTGCTGTTAAAGGTGCGAATTTTGCACTGAAAAGATGCATTATTTAGCTAAGCCCTCTACGTCCTCTATCTGCTATTTGGCAAAATACCATTCCAACTTCACCTTTGGTTTTCTTTTCGTCAGAAGTGAATTTAACTACTCTCTCTCTCTTTCTCTAATCTCTCTCTATCAGTTTATTGCACTTTAATTTTTTATTTTTATTTTTAAAAAAGTAGAGATCAATGCATTATTACTTTAAAACTATCTACTCCCAGCATTAATTAATGACGTCCTTAAAACAATAACACCGCTTAGAGAAGGTATAGACACGTTAAGCTTGAATATCATTCAGATGATTACTTTCAAAGATCAAAGGGTTGATAAATTAGTCTTAATTTTATTTTGATCAAAAAATTAGTCTTAATTCAAATGTCTATCAAATTAATTAAGATCGAATCGATCTCTTTGTTAAGGAATATTCTTCTGTTGGTGGTAACTACCTATTGCTCATTTACCGACCATCCCTTCTTAGAACTAATTGACCAACCCTTGTGTTGCCTAATTAGTAAGGTAATGATAAGCCTGATTTAATTAGATAATTAAAAATTCATTCATTTGATTTAACTTTTTCTTTTGTATACTGATTCAATCAAATCCAACTTAGTTGATTTGATTATTATTATTATTGCATTTGGATGTTATGTATATCCATCTAGCTATAGTTATAATGGAATCAATTAGATTGGACTTGAAAAATTTCTATCCAACAAATCTATGGATATATATATATATATATATATATATGGAGTGACTAATTTGTAGTGAGCAAGCTGTTAGGAACAATTTATAAAAGACATCATTTAACTACTTCTAGAACTCAAATTTTATCTTGATTATTAATTGATAGTAATTAAACTATAATAGTGAAGAAATTTTGATTGGCAGCAGAATTAAATAAATGAAGGGAGTAAATATATAGTTAAAAGGTAGAATTTTGAGAAGTAAAATACATGCATGATATGTGAATATATAAAAGGAGCAAATATATAAATTTATAGTCTTTCAAATATACATGAGTTAATATCTCAATCCTTGAAATAGTGACAAATCTCCTTGTTGATTTGCAGGCACATTAAAAGATAGAATGGTTGACTCAAGGATTTAAAGCAGTGTTGTCATAACCGAACCGGACAAAGACTCGGACAAGTGTTCGGTTCACGGTCTGATCGGTTGAACCGGTCGGACCGGATATTTGGACCGGATGACGCAATAAATAATTATTTTTAATATATTAAATATAAACCCTCTATATTTTTTTTGGGGTCTAAGAGATGTAACACCCCAATTGTTGAAGAAGGACCTTTTTGATAGATAATAGAGTTTAAGAGGCATAAAATAATTATGGAAGTATAATTTACAAGGAGACTTTGGAAGGATATAACTAATGAATGGTAAAATAGGTGAAAAAAGAGGTAAAAGTATGAAAGAGAATCTGTCAGGGACTAAACTGAAAAGTAAAGAAGTGAAAGAAGTGTTTGTAAGTTACGTTAAAAATAATTATGAGAATGAAACAAAGGTATGAGAGTGTTGTAGACAAAATGAGGAATACAATAGTGGAGGAGTTGAGTAGTTTTAAGGGTCTTAATGTGATGTTTCAAAGAATAAAGGGGGTAGGAGCCTAGAAATTAGAAAGTTTGGGGGGCAGAAGTATAGTTTTACCCCAAACTTTAAAAAGAAGGCTGAAAAAAAAAAATCTGACTGGTTCTCTGACCGATCCATCGGGTGGACCCGGTTTTCCGGTTTTGGGCCGGTTTTTCCCGGTCCAACCCCAAATCCGGTTCTTTGGGTTGAACCAGGCCGCTTTCCACTTCGGCTCCCGGTCGGACCGGTCCGGGTTCAACAAACTGATTTAAAGTTACTTCATATTCCAAGTCAAGTATCGAATCCCTGCCATTTTTAATTAAGAGTAAATAAGTCTCTACCACTTGATTACACTCTTTATCGTTCGAATTCATATTATACTCCTTAATCATTAAAAACAAGAAATCAATACATTTTAATTAATTTTGATGTCCCTACAAATTATTAGTCCCTATATATAAATATATATATATATATGAATATAATATAAGCTTAACTTAAATAGCTAAATTGTTTTGAGTCTAGGACTTTTAAAATTTTAAAATGTGAAAACTAGACTTTGGAAGACATATAATAATATATATTTTAGGGAGCAAATACTGGTTGATATATCATTTATTTTATAAGAAAGGAAAGGTGTAGAATTAAAAAAAAATGGATGGGAGATAGATGGTTGGGAATTGATGTTAAAGTGGAGTGGAGGGCGTATGTTAGCATGCACTCATTTTCAAATATGGAGAAAGAAAGAAAGAAAGAAAGAAAGAGAAAAAAGAGAGGGGTAGGGCTATAAGTAGGAGAGATAGTGTGAATAGAGGAAGTGGAAGAAAGAAGAAAGGGTATAGAGACTATATTATATATACTAGCTAGCTAGCAGAGACTGCTATTATAACTATATATATCTATATAATATATAGTTGCGTTTCATTGGGATTAGTAATATAAACTTTCCGAAAGCTGAGGTTGCCGGAGAGAGAGAGAGAAGCAAAGAAATCAGGGAAGCTGCAGGTGTGTAATATATAATATATATGTTGATTTGTATAATAAACCACTAATTATAATACTTGTTTCTTTCTTTCTTTGGCTTCATCGATCTTCTCATGGATCATATATATATAGTCATATATACATGAATAAACCCTCACGAGTCATGATCCTAGCTCAAAGTTGAAGCAACACATACCTATATATATATATATATGCACTTACATCTATATATATACTACTCTTGACTTTCCTATGTATATATTCTCTCTCTCTATATATATCCAACTGATTCAACCTTAGATCTGTAATCATCTCTTAGCTTGTATATATATTATATTGCTTCTCTCTCTCTCTCTCTCTCTCTCTCTCTCTCTCTTTCTGGTCATAACGCACACACAGATCAGACACACATATATGTGGAGATCGAAGAATCTTATTTTTTTCCATTTGTTTCTGATCTCTTGTATTATTAATTCCCTCATTTCCATGACCATATCTCATCACCCCAACTGTTTTTTTTTTCCACAAACAGAAAACAATTTCATCATTTTCTGTGTCGTTTAAAAAAATTTCTTCCCACTTTTATTTCTTCACACAGCAAGATTTTCTAAACGGAAATCTCTCACAGTACACCCTAAAAAAATATTTTTTATTTTTGGAAAAATGGGGTTTGAAACATGTTAAAAAGGTTTCAAAACATTTGCACTTTGTAATTAATAAGTAGTTTAAATTAAAGTTGTGTATTGGATAGATCTGGTGGTGTGATGTGTGTTTTCATGTAATGAATTTGTTTGTTGTTGTATGGCATGTATACTATATATAAATGATGAAAAAGAAGGAAGGAAGAATGGGAAGAGGGAAGATAGAGATAAAGAGGATAGAGAACACAACAAATAGGCAAGTGACATTTTGTAAGAGAAGGAATGGACTTCTCAAAAAAGCTTATGAGCTCTCTGTTCTCTGTGATGCTGAAGTTTCCCTCATCATTTTCTCTAGCCGTGGCCGACTCTACGAGTATTCTAACAACAAGTATGTAACTATACTATTATATTATTCCATCTTTTCATTCATTCATGCATTCTTACATCTTAATTTTATTCTTTCTTATTCATTAATTATTTTAACTAGGGCAATTCTTTCATGTGATTTCTTTCCTTTTATATAGCTAATGCGTCTCTGAGTTTGTGTGTCTGTTCTGATAAATATATGATATATCTATACAACTTCATTTCTGCACTTTCTGCCATCTCACATGCATCAATATGAGTTGAACTCAATTAATTCAAGTACTTCAATTTTTTTTTTGTTTTATCATATATCTACATGTTTTATAAATAAATTTTAAGGTGCTCTAAAAATTAAAAATTGTTCCACACTCACACCAAATTAAAGGCTTCCTGTTTTACTCCCATTTCCTTATCTTCATTCGCTGCCAAGTTCTCAATTTTCCAAAACCCTAAATATCCATATCTATAACTAATTTATCAATTCTTAATTATTACTTTTAGTATATCTAACCAATGATTCAAATTATTATTATAATTCTAGCTAATGTAGCTATATATTCGCATCACTTGCATACATGCATGGATGATACAAGCGAGCTCCATATATCTGAGGTTCTATAATTAAGATATAATATAGTTTGAAATTGACTGGAATAATTAAAAAAAAGAAAACGAATGTTTAAAATTAACAGAAGAAGTGAAACAGGGAATTATAATAAAAATGGTTAAGTTTTAATGTCCCTATAATTAATTTACATAACAAGTCTTGTATTAGAGTATGTTTAATTTAAAACGAAAAGAATGATAAATTTTTTTAATGTATATGTACATTCCTCAATACAAAACTTCATTAATTGTTAAATTGAAAGCCTTGAACCAAATTATGCAAGAGTGGTTTCATTTAGAGTTAGACATTACAAAACTAAAGGAATCGCTATATATATATATATATATATATATATATGACAAGAGAAATAAAAGCCGGTACAGACACAGTATATAATGCATGAAGGAAGCTAGGAAAACCTAACATCACAAAGTCAACCCCGTAATATGGTATATTTATCACTATTTAAAACAATATTTAATAATAATTAAAGTAAATAGAAAACTACAAAAGTAAGAATATTATTGGTGAGAAAGAGAGGTAGCTGATCAATTTTCAACATTTTCATGTTAACTAATGTATAGACTATAGTCAATTTGATTAAAAAAAAACTAATGTATAGTCAATACTAGTCAGTGGTCAGTGACTGTTGAATAAAATCCTTGTCTGCTTTCCTAGCTTTAGCTTTTTAGTACCTTCAGTATCATTTCGTATCCCTGCAAAGTGAATATATATATATATATATATTGCTAGCTGTGTTATTGTAACTTGTAATGCTAGCTGTTACTATAATGTCTGATGATCATTCTTCTCTTTCCATATTTTGGGGAGATTTCAAAACTTGTCTTTGCTTCTATTTTTAGCTTTCAAAAGCTTTTCAGTTTTATATACTTTTGTTCATCTTCAATTCAAGGGACAGATGGTGAGGATTTTGTGCTGTATTCTCAGTTCATCAGTACGTACTTTATAAGCTGCGTTTGGGTTTTCTTCCCTTTAGAAGCTTTCATTCACTACTTTTTTCCCTCTTTCAAATTTATTATATGTATAAAGTTTTGCAAGAAAAAGGTGAAACATGGAGTTTTGTATAGGACTTCCAATCATATTGGTTCAACTAATTAAAACTTCAGTTGCATGTAGAAGAAGAAAAGTACTCGATTTTTAGATCTGAAAAAGAGTCTTCCTATGTTTGCTAGCTAGTAGCTAGATGTGTAGTAACTGCATGCAATTACTTTGTGTTTCATGATTTCCCTTAACTTCATCATAGGAATATGGGTTACTCTGAATTTGTCCCCTACTCCAACTTAATTAGCTTTAAATTTCTTCTTTAATTTGTACTGCATATATATATATATATGTAGATTCTCAAAGCAGCACCATAACTATGAGTCCGTATGAGTAATAAAATTCTGACACTATATGTAGATAATATATACTTCAAAGAGCAAACTTTTAAACATTAAAATGTGACAAATTAAAACACATTATAAATTAAACCAGTGAATCATGCATATATATATATATATGTGTGTGTGTGTGTGTGTGTGTCATTTTTAAATCCCAAATGATATTTTAAACTTCTCATTTTTCTAGCTCATTTAATCAAGCATATATATAAGTGATAGACGATGTTATATATTATGATTGGATTTTTCATTCAAGTGGGTAGCAGTAAAATTGAATCACTGTACTGAAGTGGTTGCAATAAAGTTGAAAAGGAAACAGTGAATGTCAATGGGCTAATCATCTCTAGTTAATGTATAAGAGCTTTAGCATCCATGAGGAAAGCCATGCATATGTATGCATTCATGCCACCCGCTGGCTCCTATTTAATTTAATAATCTTATCTTCCTTTCCTTTTGATTGCTAATTTAATTTAATTATGAGAATCTGTGAGTGTAAAGTGTTCAGAGAGAGAGAGAGAGAAGAAAGAAAAAATTAAAAGTCAGAGTGAACTGAATATGTATATATGGCTTTGGCTTTGCATTCAAAATTTTCTGACATATCCCAATTTTCATCGGTTTCCTTTTCTAGCTTTGGAAGGGAAACCCAATCTGTACTTGTTTGCTTTATTCAGTGAAATGGAAAGCACTTTTATGAAGTCTCTTATATATAGACGATGCATGCTTTGATTTTGAGTTCTAGAATTCCTACTTTTTCAGTTCAACTGTGATAAATGGAACAAGTAGAAAATGAACAAGCTATAGAAATGAAGCATTTGAACCTATTTGATTCCTTCAGTATTAATTTTCAACTACATTTGACAGTCTCTATTTTGAAAAACAAATCAAAACAACACAGAGCATGTGGTACTCCATCACTCCTTCACTGCTAAACATATATAATTTACAATGTACCTATATGTGGGCATATATAGGCCTTACACACTATTATACATACCCTAGGATCTCACAATCTATATGTGGGACCATGCATATATATATATATGGTCTTTCAAAATTATTTAATTTTTAGAGAAAATCTACTTTTTACTCTTTAAATTCATATCAAAATTATGATTTAATTTTTAAATATTATAAATACACTTTCTGATTTTTAATATTTTTTAATTAATATAAACTATATATTTAGTCTCCACAAATAACATTAAATTGAGAAAATAAATAGTTGAAGTTTGTAAAAAAAAACAAAAGAATGTTTCTTCCAATATTCATGAACTAAATCTCACTTTTGTGACAACTTCAGGAGCTAATAAATAGGTTTACTCTTAAGTTTATGTATCAATTATCTAGTGCTATATATTATACTTTCTTGGTATAGTTACAAAAATAGATTGGAATGCACGGACAATTAATTTAAGTTTGTGGTTTTCTGCATTATTCATATTGTAGATAATATTAAAGCATGCAGTTCTTGAGCATATGTAGAATTTTCATCACTCCTGCATGATCTTTGACCTCTCCATATATATATATCATAATTTGTGTTATGGAATGAATTATATATTTTCTAAATGCCTTCAATAAAAAAATTATTTAAATAAATTATCCCTTCTTATTGTTAACTTCATATCGTCTGTGTTTTGTTGCGTACAGCATAAGGTCTACCATAGAGAGGTACAAAAAGGCTTGTTCAGATAATACGAGTGCCAGCTCTATCACTGAAATCAATGCTCAGGTAATTAAATTATCTAATATATACATATTATCTATACCATGTTTAAAATATATTAATATGAGATAGGAAAACTACTCATGATAACTGAAAAATTTTGTTAAATCGTCCCTATAATTTTACCTTGAGTTGGCTTATTAATTATATGAGTGTTTCATTTTTAATATATATTTGTTTTTGGAAATCATGGCCAGCAAAGTCAATATTATATTAATGCGTGTGTCTTTTGAATGATAACAGTACTATCAACAAGAATCTGCGAAGCTCCGACAGCAAATTCAGATGCTGCAAAATTCTAACAGGTAATTATTGAGAAAATTAACCAAAATAGAACAAATAATTAATATATATATATGCCAAAAAAAATTTGAAATATATATATATATAAATATAAAGTCTAAATTGAATCATTAGTAAGGTTGATTAATTATTTAATCATATGATGCCTGCATGGTTGGTTGGTAGGCACTTAATGGGTGATGCATTGAGCACACTGACTGTGAAGGAACTTAAGCAGCTGGAAAATAGGCTTGAAAGGGGCATTTCTAGAATCAGGTCTAAAAAGGTAATTATATTAACCAATTCATAAATTTATATTACAGAGTTAATTAAAAACATAAATGAGATTTATACCACTCACTGTTTACACATGACACTAATTTTCTGTATATACGTCGTATACAGTGATTTTGTAGCCAAGGTTTTGTACTTCCCAAAAGAAAAAATTATATATATCATTTCTTTTACTTTTTGGTCTAATTTTAAAATCTCTTACTTAAGTTTATGTCTTCTGATATCTGTGCATGGATTATCAGAATAATTTAACAGTGTCAAATGAAAGGAAAAGTAGACATCAAGTGATCATGAGATTCACCACATATATATACAAAATATTGTCATTAAGCTTCACAAAATATAAGAATATTACAAAATATTTCGATATGCTATTTTATTCTCTCATGAAAAAGTGTGTTAGTATATATAATTTGTAAGTGCTTACATTTTTACGTATTTAGTTGTCTTGACATCTTGTACATGCATGCCATATAGTTATAAACTTATAATTAACTGAATTTAGTTTCACGTTTTTCTCTGGTTAGAGTGTGATTTCACTTCTGTATTTAATTTGATATTATTCTTTTTTTTTTTTTTGCGCCATGTGTACTGCAACAGCATGAAATGCTGCTGGCCGAGATCGAATACCTGCAGAAAAGGGTAAATTCAAAAATTGGAATAATCATCTGCCTTTTATTTCTTAATCATTTCTTTTTTTTTCTTTAACTTTCTATTTTATTAATTAGTATTTATTTTAATTCTTTTCTAGATTCAAATTTTGTCATTAGCTTTAACTAATCGCTTTGTCAACTGTTATGTATTGACTTAGGAGATTGAACTGGAAAATGAAAATCTCTGCCATCGGACTAAGGTATGCAGATATATATATGTAATGATAGATTAATTAATCAATTAATGATAGATTAATAATATAATGTTGAATTGAATGGAATGGAATGAATGATCAGATAGCAGAATTAGAGAGGGTTGAGGAAGAAAACATGGTATCTGCAGGACAAGAGCTGAATGCAATGCATGCTTTGGCTTCTTCTCGCAATTTCTTCAATCCTAACATTAATATTATGGAACCCTTCCCTCCACAATCTGACAAGAAGATTCTTCATCTTGGGTACCTAATACTATTACCTAATTAATTAGTTTTTTCTTTTGGCCTGAACCTAATTAATTAGTTACCAACCCCAATTATATATATTAAAGCATGTATATATATATATATGACAAGTTAATGACCATTTTCTTTTTTTCTTGTCTTGTTCTATTTTCGTGATGCAGGTGATCAATCACCGATGGTTCGAAGAATAAATCCCACAAGGATTTTAATTAAAAATATTCTATATATTCTTAATGCCAATATATATATAGACCAACAACTATATATATATACGTACGTGAGTGTTGGTTATTATTTCTCTCTGGCATGAGATATTATACATTATATGGATTTTTATGAATGGATCACTACTGCATATGCATATGCATGACAGTGTTTGTTTGTAATATGTAACGTACCCTAAATTTTATCCTGCAAAACATATACCTGTGTTATCTTATTATATATATTCTATCAAAGAAATTAGCTCATTTAATTAGGGGTAAATAGTGATCACATCTGAATTATTATTACTTTTCTATTAATTGTTGAAGTGGTTCTTAATTAAAATCAGAGGGTAATAGAATAATGGATAATAGACCTGATCTCCTACGTACTCGATAAGATAGGATAGTTGAGATTGATACTAATTAAAGTAAGATGTTTTTGCTGAGCAAAGATCTTCAGAGTTGGACAATATAATTAATGAACTAAAATTAATTATCCTCAGCAAAGAACTTCATAATATAATTAATGTCCAATAGTAAATTGGTTCTAAAGTAAATTAAAATGGGGAGAGAATGTGATACTGTCACCCACTCAGCCAATGCAATTTTGACAAAAAGATATGTCACGCTGCGAGGTTACTTTAACTAATTCGCAATATATAAAACAACCTTGTCCGTTTTGATAGAATATGATATATAGCATCATTATAGCATATATATGCTTTCTAGTTCCCTTTCTTTTCTTGGACGTTTCTCTGTTTTCCAACTTTTAAAAAATTATAACTACTATACACACAATAAAAATTATTTAACAGATCAAGCGGGGCCTTTGAACTAAATGAATCATATTTCCACTTCCACTATTGATAACTTCATACTCCTTCCTTCCTTCCTGTATACCATTTCATGATAAAATAAAATACAACACCCAATTGGGCTTCCATGTACTACATACAGATACAATTGTCGATAATGCAGAACCATGTACTCATCAGCTACTACTTCTTTTGGATTCTTAACCTACATATAGGCAAGGGAAGAACCAGGGGAAACAAATGATCTTTTCGCCATTACGCTAAGGAATTTGAGCTATTTCCACCAAAATTTTGTGGAGAGATTGTGGCTTAGAGAAGAATGGACAGTGGTCACTGCCTTTGATTTTGAAAACTCCTTCAGGTGGGTTTTCCCTCACTAACTTCTCTTGGACATCTGGTGAAAGTGCATGATCATCAAGTGTCTGGATATAAAACCGTCGGCCCGAACCATATTTATCAGCTGACAGAGACAGCTTCTCCATGATTGGACCAAGAGGGCTAGGTCTCATAGAAACCATGGCTAAAGCAACATCCTGAAATGCAACTCATGTCAAATTCCATCAAAAAGATTGTAAAGAAATTTTTAATAAGACTCGACCTTCCCAAAATTTATAAACTAAGTCAATAATAAATAGACATACAAGCATATCAAGGGGAGGAGGCCCAACATACTGTCATGTTTTCAATGATTAACTTGATCTACAAACTTTTTGTAAAGCATTACTAATAGAAACACAGGGTTTGGTTGGAAATAAAGGCAAGAATCAAGACGAAAGACTCACCAAAAAGCCAGAGTAAATTGTATAACTTTATTCTAGTTACAATCGACAACCCATGCATATTTGTACACACAAATTTCTTCATATAAAGTGACTACTAGATTAAACGGTTCCACCTAAGAACTATATCTTAAAGAAGTTAGATAACCTCAATACATTATCAGATCTCATAATTATGAGTATTCATTTTCACTCTCGAATTATATTTAAGTAACCCACGTCTATAACTACTTAGCTCCATTTAATTCAAATTTTCATCCATTGATCAAACGACTATTAAGTAATAAAATGTCATTATCTTTTAGGACTTACTGAATTAGATTTTAAAAGTTTTAGCATTTTCAACCTCACTGTAAATGAAATTGTTATCTACTGCATATGAACCCATTTTCAAGGGCCAATATATTAACTATTACGAAACTTAAAAAATTCTAGGTAATTGTCCTCACAGTGTCATTGTAAGAGAAGAAAACTTGTTTTTAACCTTGATTTTATTAAACATTGAAAAAGATATAAAAGTCTTTATGACCTAGTTTTTTTGTATTGTTACATACTAGCACATTTAAGCACCAATTATGTTTTACTACAATAACTATTGAGGTATTGCCCCACAGAATATAATTTAAAATCTCCAGCACTGACTATAGTCATGTAATATGTCATGTTTTAGCATTCTCAATCATACTGTAAATCAAATTATAGTAGTCATTCAAGCAAATCTTACTGTAAAACATCATCATTGCAAAGTACAAATTCTTTATAAATCAGGATTAATTAGAAAAAGCACATTTGCAGTAAACGGGTATAAGTGTCCACACCAAACCCAATTAAATGCTACGGACTTTGCCTTCACTCTCCCTATTTTCTCAACAAGGTAAAATTTACCAGGCTTAGCAAGACATGATAATAGCAAAAGGATTGATATAAAGAATGAATGTGTGGAAAAAACACTTCTAACTAGGAGCTGCATAGCCGATTGTGCCACCCTTAAGATAGTTTTAGTTATTTCTGGTAGGAAATACAATAGACTCTATAACTATAAAGGGGAATCGAAATTGCGCTAATCTACTGTGTTCAGCATAGTTTCTTCAGCATAGAATTGATGTGTGGTATAAGTGACAAGTTATGGACATGGAAACTAATATCTAACGGGCAACAATAGTATACATTTCATAAAGCAGTGACAATAGAACTGCACAGATGTCAAAAAACAAAGACAAAATAAAACAAAAAGGTTATGTTACTCAGTATATCATATTTTTATCAATATTTTTCCATAGAAAAAAGATAGCAGTTTATGATAAACCCCCTCCATCCACTACCCAGGGTTGTTATTTATAAGATAGCAGTTTATGATAATCTAATTTAGTAATATTCTTATCTTTGTATTACAACAAGCATGTAGACTGTCATTAACATTCTTTAACGATTTGTCACCTTATGGTTTAAAATATACCAACTTTTCTTCACATGTTTAAGTCTAGACAAATTTGAACACTTGGAAGGAAGGCAAATGGTTTCTCATTCACTTAGCACTTTCCTTCCTCGTGATTTAACCCTTACTTTGCCTGTTTGGGACAACATAGATCAAGGAAGCAATCTGCTAAAATACCAAGAGGCAAAGTAAAAGTTTAAATTATAACGGAACAAACCACAAAGGAATTATGAAATACAGCCCCCAAATTACCATGGAAAAGTTTGAAACAGACTTAAATACTTCATACCTTTGTTGGGGATTGGTTAAAATATAACCCTTTCATCAGCTCTTTCTCAAACATAAATCCTGTTGGTGGCTTTTCTTTTCCATTCCCATGGATCAAAAACTTCGATTCTTGCATAAAACGTTCAGCAGATCCAAGCTGCAATTTGGTTATCATGTGAAGACATTATATACTCTCTTAAGTAAAATGCCTTACAATATCAAGATAAAGAAAAATCAAGTATTCCTTAGGTAATGAAGTATGTCATGAGGAAATTTTAGTATGCTTCTTGTAATGTTCTGTTCAACAATGACTCTGTTCATTTCCGTACTTGGGTTTGATTATATATTTTCAGTTATCATTCCCAATTTCCTTTACTGGAAAATAATTTTTACTTTCAATTTTTGAATTTCTAGAAAGGTATTTGGTTACACAATTTTTAAAATTTTCATTTCAACTATAAGCAAAAATTCTGTGTTTAGAAGCATGTAGAAGAGTGAAAACATTAGAAAAATATTTTTTGTTGTTCTAAAAACTTCTAAACTTCTAAACTTGTGGACTCTATTTCCTAAGAAATGAAATGAGCCAACAAAATAAAAAATATGTTTTGTTACATAATCTATGTATTCAATGAAAATCGAAAGAAAATGTAGAGTGTAAGAACAATCTAAAATTGACAGGAAGGATAGCTTTCACTTTAAAATCCATCCATCGAATCCGAGTTGAAGAAATATGCAATCATGGTACTGTTTTGTAACTTTCAGTAAATAAAAACTGACACCATTCAATAAATTTCAAGCAACATAACAGAAAAACAATGTAGGACAGAATGTTTGTGATCATACATTTTCCCCTATGGAGCTATATGTTAGAATAGGCTGCACAGCACAAGAGAAGGAATGAAGGTTCACATAAGCAAGTTGGAAAGAAAGAAAGGATGACATAATCATGGAGATGTTTCAAGATTTATTTACCATACTTGAACTCTCAAAAAGTTCAACTGGGCACATATTTTAGTAAAGACTGACTAGATACCTGATCAGCAAAAACATCGAAAGGCCTCTGACCATCAGTCACCATTGTAGCACAAAGGAAAATAGCTTTTGAGATCTTCTGTGAATAATGTTCCATTGCATAAGAAATGCAAGCACCGCCAATGCTATGACCAACCAGAACAACCTACAAAAATCCCCATTTTCCAGTACATAACTGAATGCAGAACACAAAATTATGTGCTTTAGGTTGCATAATGTATAGAATGCCATACTAAGCTTCTAACCTTTTCATCCTCAGGGAGGTTTTCAAGATAATCAGATAAAGGTTTTGAATACTCCGCTAAGGTGGTAACATTGTTAATATCTGTGAGATCAATTCCAGAACCTCTGAGATCAAAAGCAACAGGAAGCAGTCCTGCTTCTTCAAGAAGGGCAACGGTCTTGTACCAACACCAAGCTCCAAAACCTTCTCCATGGATCAAAACAAACTTCTTTGTCTTAATGTTCTCCAGAAATTCTGGATCCTGTAGAGGATATGGGAAAAAAGATTACTTAGCAATCTAAATGGGGATAAGTGGATGAAAGGGAGACAGAAAATCAGGAGGCAGGTGCCAACAATTCTTTCAAGAACTATTAAGCTGGCACAAAATCTAGAACATCGAAAGAAAAAAGAAGCCGAAAGCAAATTGCAACATGCATAACTAAAAGAACTTCAACAGCATTGTAATACTAATAAATAATTTATGAATCGTTTTCTTTTTCCACCCTAGGTCCTGACTAACCCTTGCTACGCCCAAGAAGATAAAGTTGTACTAAAATCAGACAACATTGAAGTAAACGTCTATATTAAAAGGAATTATTCTAGCACCAAATCACAAGGAACAATTACCCTCATTAAATCAGGCATAACTAAGCAGCATTGCCTCAAATAGTGATTACATGGTGAGCTTGTTCAGCAAAATCGACCCTAAATATGGAAGTCTTAATCTGCTCCTAAAACAAGTGTTCGTGACTTCCCTATACAATGAATGGAAAAGATACTCCAGTGATTTTTCACTATGGTTAACACTAGTTAAGGTAGAAATATTATGGCCAAAACATGTTAGTGACTGCTGGCAGCACCTGCATTCCTGCAATACGATTAAACCCCTACAGATAACAAAGATTTTGTGTGAAACTGTTACAAACAGAACCCTGGCAGATTAAAAAAATCCACACCCAAAAGTGTGTCAGATCCGATAGCGTTGAAAGGGATTCGAGTTAGTGTAAAACTGTAAGTGTTGCTTAGTGTAGTTGGCATAGCTCAATTATAAATAGCATAGGCTTTTAGAGCATAGGGGTGAATCAAATTCCTCGTACTTCTCAAACGCACCTTTAAGGATTAAAAAGAGAGAATAATATAAGGAGGCCCTTCACTTTTTGAATGACACTTTTTCAGCCTTGGACTGTTGACTGAACTTGTTTCCCCTGATAATTAACTAGTTTCTTCCACTACTAGCCCCTTAATCATGACAACCCCACTTTTTCGCACCGATCAAATTACTCAAAAAATAAAAATTAAATAATACAATATAAGCTGTCAATTACCAACAAATCATGCTGAAATGAAACTCACCGGTTTATTATTAGACAGTGAATCAGGTAGAGTGCGTCTCCGAGAGCTTGTGGATCCAATTCTGCGCGACATGGAACCCTCAAATCTCTGAGACAATTGATGCTGTTGAAGTGCCATAGAGAGAGCTTGGCGATGTAAGTACTCTTCCTCAGCCAGTAGCTTCCTCTGTGATCGACCCATTCTCTTGCTTCTGGATCCCGTATCTTTGGAATCTTTTTTGTTCATACAAGTAAATCGATTACCCATGTTTGCAGAACTGAAAATTGGAGAAGCCGAGGAAAAAAAAACTAGAGAGAAAAGGCGAAAACCCGAGAAAATTTGTGGATATGCGAGGTGAGTGATGATGCTAGCATTGTTTTTTCTTCCGGGGTTAGAATTGTTCAGAATCTTTCGCTGTGGTTTGTCTCTTTGTATGCTGGTCTCGTTTGAGTCTGGGAGTTGTTGAAGAAAAGAAGGAAACGCGAGAGAAGTTGTTGGCCATAAATGCAAAAAATAATTGCAATTATGCGAATATAGTCATATACAAATCAAAAAATAAAAAAGTCCAACTGATTTTTGGGATATTAAATGCTTACAATCTTCTCTCATCGACACATGATGATGCTCTTTCTATCAATAGGGCTCTATCGTTTTCACCCAAACTAACATTATCATCTTTTTTGCCTCCCTTTCATTTTGTGCTTCTTCTTCTTTTCTGTTTTGTGTTTTAATTTTTATTGAATTTTGACAGCCAGTTGTTATGAAGAAAACGGTTGTTAGGTCAGACGTAAGGAGTGTGAAGTCAAATGAAAGTGCCAATTACCAGAACTGACCGGTTTTCTCAGAGAATCTGTTCCTATATTTTTGGCCAAATTCAAGCATTTACTTAACTAGTCAGTCATGTTGATAATGTAATTTCTACTGTTAAAAGAAGTCAATTGAAAAACAAATTAATTTAATTTTTTTCAAATTGTTTTTTTTAATACAAATTTGGATGAATCAATATTTCACTTGTTTACTTCTGTCTAATTGGCATGCCTCGATTCATATAAATATCTATGCATGTATAATTATTATATGAAGTGAGAAACAAAAAGGAAAGAGGGAAAACTTTATTTGTGCTGTCCATGAACTGAAGCTGTAGGACCGACATAAAGTATCAATAATGGGAAGAAAGAATGAAAGAATCCATTTGAAATCATCACCTCTCCCTTCAGCCAATAGGAAGGAAAGGACTAAGGAGTCTTAAGCTCGTGATGCATGCACAGGGTTTACTTTAATGTTTGATTTTCCCATGTTCAATCTTGATCCCCAAGTGGCCAAGTGTGGTTGGTTGCCATGTGCTTTGCGACTAATTTTCTCATGAGCTCAACATGTCATAAGAAACAACGACAGTACAACGTTCAAATACTTAAGAAACCACATTTCTAATCAAAGATATGCAATTCAACCCAACAAACAATGCAGTATAACAGCAAAGCACAACTAATCCTACAATAGGTCAAGGTCCCAACATCTTTACATGCAAAAAAAAACATGAGCACAACAACTAAGGGGTCATTACTCATTCATTGGTGGATCTACAATTTGTGAACATCAGTCAATGCCTTCAATCCCAAGATTATGAGCCGGACATGAATGATATTGCTCGTCTGAAGTCCAAGGATTGGAGGGCTGACGGAGGAAAGTGCTTTCCGTCGGGTACCCACAAGCCACCTTTATGGGGTAGAAGCACCTGTGACTGGCTCTTTTTGCCACCTTCGCCTCCTTCCTTAGATGGATCTTCTTTCCTTTTCTTCACAAATTCAAAGAACTCTGCAACTTGGCGTGCATATCTTCAACATAACAAAAAAGCATCAAGGTATAAAGATAAGTCGTCTAGTATAATATTCTTCTAAACAAGCAAATACTGTCAATCATTGACATACAAAAATGGCATACAGAAAAGACCCCAGAAATTTTATTAGTCAAAGAAACATACAGAAGAGGATCCTAAGAAACTACTGGAATTACGACTTGTATATAATACGAATCTAGTTAGTTAACCCTCGTCACTTTAACTTTGGGTTTAGAAGCTTTCTTATGACATTTGAAACTAACATTTCTAACTTAAGATGAATATCCATGCGCGTTCCAACTTCCAAGCCTGTAGTAAGGTAAGGTAACAGCTTCAAATATTTGTAAATTATACTTCAAACTTCAAAGACAATATTATCTATATTTTTTAACTTCAAATAAAAAAAATTATTTGATTTCACGCTAAATAAAACATAATTTGCGCCACTATGGTGACTATCTGCACCCCATACCTAGCCTATAAAAAGGTCCTTGCTGCCTATGTCACCTAATACAGTAAGCAACCCACTTACAAGCCAGAGAAAAGACATAAGTTATAAAATACAATAAAGAATATCATTTAATCCTGCAGATTTTCATTAACTTCACCACGAATGACCTTGAATTAGATTGCAAACATCCATTAGAGAATTCAAAGTATGTGATCTTTCTTGTGACATATTTCCAGATAGAGATGTCATCCAAAAATATACTACAGCAGGAAAGAATAAGATAATGATCCACAAGAAAAATATATGCTTCTCATCAATTTTTACTCCTAAAGTAATAACTAACAAATCACAAATTGCAAAACGGTGTCAAAACTGCAGCATTCATAAAAGCTTCATAGCTTCAGAGGAACTACTCCCACATTGTTTACACTAACGTAAAAGATAAATAGACAATTAACCTAAAACCAACATATAAAATACTCCACTTAACCTAGTTAAATGATACTAAATATGAACTTTACACTCACCAGTTGTAATTATGACTTTTGGGTAAAACAACGAAAATACTGACCAGGTAAGGTTACGTGCCAGTTTCATGCAAAAATTATTCCACATTGAACCCAATTTCCCTTTTTTCATTTACTCTATATATTAACCCCATTAATAGACTATGGGACGGGTCATGATACTCCAAAAGGATTAAAAAAAAAAAAATTACTCACCAAATTTAACCTCATATAATTCACTAAGGTAGATGAACTTATTTATCTAACCCATATGCTTTATTTAGTTATAACCAAACAGAAGGGGGGGGGGGGGGGGGG
>QANZ01040202.1:118098-138581 GCA_003254925.1 Chamaecrista fasciculata | reverse complement strand
GGGGGGGGGGGGGGGGGGAAACAATACAACCACAAGCACATATTAATAAGCAATGATCAGATGAAAAAATAAAAAATAAAACATATAGCTTATATATTACAGAAATGTAACCACATATCTGAGTAAGAGCAAACTATCTTACTCTCTCTTTGCATCAATATCTTTGCTGAAATCAATATTGGGTTCGCAGTCCAGAACCAATGCAGGAACCTGCTAATAGTTAAAATGCTTAGGCTAGAGTATTATAAAATAAAAATCACAAATCATAAAGTTCACACATGGATTTCCAAGTATTGTACCTTCTGAATGCTTGAATGCATATGGTCACCCTCCAGATAAAACACACGGTCTCGAATGTCAGGATGTAAAGAATTATCAATGTGAAGAGGCAGCTTACTGACTGATAATACTCCATGATTACCACTCTGGAAGGGAAATAACCAGCTTTCATGCTTTTCATGGAGGTTGCGAAGATACTCCAGGCTGACTCCACCCTCCTCTGCCCTCTTCCTTAACTTCATTCTCTTATGGCAAGTATCAGGACTTGCTCTAAGATAGATAAAACCATCAGGAACTAGTCCAGGCAAGCAGGACACTACAGGATCAAACCATGAGTCATAAATACTGATCTCCATCTCATTCATCCATTTGGCCTCATGAACCGATCGTACAAATACCTTTATCGAATAGTGACATAAAATGCATCAGCCTTTAAATTTAAAACCCTCAGAAGGATTTTCTTCCCTCGTCAATCATACAAATATGAAAAGGAAAGAACTGCAAAGTTTCAAATATGTTAGTCACAATTACTTTTGAACTTCAGACATTTGATAGCAAAAGCCATATTGTTTTACATCAAAGGTTACGATATGTGAAGAAAACAACCATGAATATTGTTCCCACTCCAAAAACACCAAACAAACAAACTACAACCTCCCTTCAGAAATAAAAGAAAGAAAGATATCATAGGATTTATAACTCACCATCCTGTCACTGAAGACACTCCTCTCCATCAACCGAAGTGGCTTAATTCCACCAGACGACTCTCTTTCCTGCATAAACCTTGTTACAAACACGTAGTTCTGAAAGGTGTAGGCGTACCTTTTTGGCTCAGCATAGAAAGCGTCCAAAATATTGAAGTGGTCAGGCCCAACATCCTGCCACTTGTCAATGGGTTCAGGAACCACCTCAACAAGATCACGCAACTCAATCGTTTCATTAGCTATTCTCTGAAGGAAAGTAGTCTTGCCAACACTGATATTACCCTCAACACACAATGTAATCCTATTCTTTTGTGGTGACTGCAAGGAGGAATTAACGTCCAACTCTTCATCCACACTCTTTTTAATGAAAGTAGTTATGCTTTCAGCATGGTTCCTGTGGATGATTCCAACAGAACTCTGTAGATACTCAACCATCTTGTCACTAGGTTTGCCAGAGAACTGAAGAGAAAGACCCAAGTGAAAATTATTCAAAAGTTTAGTATACTCCCATAACACCAAGCTCAAAACAGAAACGTTACGACATCTATATTACAGAAAAGACTCCATCTCCTTGCATTTTTTTTAAAGACAAATTAAAGCAACAAGTCTTACAAATCTGTCTTGGCATTATTTGATGCAAGAATTCAGGTTCCAGCAATAAAGTATCAAGGATTAGTAATGAGAAGTGTACTAGAACAACAAGAAAGACAAATTTAGAAACAGTATACCTTATCTTTGTATAGTTGCTTAAGTTCTGCAACTCCAGCAATACCTTTCTCAACTAGCTTTCTCAAATTCCTGGGACCGACGCCCGGAATCGTTAACAGGTCAGGATTTGGTGGCGTGTCGCAGCTGCCAGACGAACCTTTGGGCCGCCTATTCAATTTCAAGGGCTTATCCTCGGAGGCCACCGAGGAAGGCAACGAACCCATACTTTTGGTCTCTTCACCGTTATCTCCATCAACACACTTGTCCGAACTTGAGAGAAAAGAGCTATCCGAACCCGAATGCAACCACGCAGCACGAGACCCAGTTCTTCCATCTTTAAGCACAACCCATGCTCGAGATTGCGTCCTATTGTCGATTGCACACCTACAAATGCAGCAATTGCTCGAAGAAGCAGCTAGAGTGGCCAAGTAGCGAGACGACATAGCAGACCTTAGTGTGAAGGGTTTCTTTGCGGTCAACGACGTGGCCACAGAGGAACCAGCAGCAGCAGAAGCAGCCATTATAGGAAACGCTGATGAATACTGAGAGAGGAAGGCGCTTCTGGAGACTAAAGAGCAAGAATACTTTGTGCTGTTCGCAGGTAAAGAGAATGCCAAGTTGTCCTTAAACGGTATCGAGAGAGACATAGAAGGGCTACCCATAGTGCAAATAATTGGGGCAGAAGAACATGGGCGCAGCAGCTTCTGCATCGCTTCCTCCAAGCATTTCACCGATTCACTCTCTGTACTTGCTCGATGAATTACGGGAAGAGAGACTAAGGTTTATCTTCGTCACAGAGAAAGAGGGAGAGAGAAGAAAGGGTTTGTCAATCAGAAAACACTCCGAGTCACACTCACAGCTTCTCATAAACTCGGAAACAGAGAGATTAGGGTTTATATTTCTCACAGTCTCATACAGAGGAAGAAGCTGAAATTGCAGTCTTGAGACTTGAGAAGGGTTTTGGATGCAGTGAAGGAATTGCGGGCTTTTTTTAGGTTTATCATTGTGTGTCATTTTTTAATAAAAAAATAAAAGTTCATGTGTGATTTATTTAATTATTTATATTTTTAGAATTGTGGATTGTGTGTGGGCAGAATGTGTCAGGGGATATTTGAAGGGGACTGAATAGTGAGACAATATATAATAATTAAAACCACGTTTTTAACTTTTACGCATCATATTTTCGGATCACAGTATTGAATGCTTATATTCCACGTGGCAGTTAATCGGGTCGACATGATATGCACTCCAAGATAATGGATCAAAAAAATTCAAGGTTTTTCTTTTTGCAAAATTAATTACTTGCCACGTACATTCTGACTCCTTTCTCTTAAATTTAATAAACTTTACAAAAATTTTCATTTTAGAGAGTTTTTTTTATTGGCCAATTCATTTTAGAGAATCTTAACTCTTAATCCATTAAAATTGAACATAAATAGAGAGTGGCCTTCATGAGTGGATAATGCAAAATTAGTGTCATAATTAAAGAAGAAGGGCATCACACTTTTCTCTCTCGGGCTTTTCAATGACGAAAGTCTATCTTTCGTTTTTTTTTTTTTCAACTAAGAAGAAAGTCCATCTAAACTTCTGCTTTTATAATGAATATTATTTTCTTGGTCCAATTTTTTATGATGAATTTATACATAGGTGTATTCAGTGGAGACTGGTGGGCTAAAAACATTCAAGCCCATAAAAGATCAAAGCTCGCATCCATCTCAAGATGTATAGGCCCAGCCCGTTTTTCTCAGCTATTTGTTTTTAAGATGTTAAGCTCGCATCCATACTAATAAAATCTTATTTAATTATATCTAAACAAAATAAAATATCATGTGTGACACTTACAAATTTAAAATTTATCACTATTATATTTAATTGATAATGTTATTATTTATCAAATGAATTTAAATACAAACATAAATTCATAAACTACTATGAAATATGAATATTTATTTTGAGGACATTGTATCAGTAGGACACACATTTATAAATTTCAAAATTTTTAATATTTTTGTAATTTTAATATAACAAACTAGGGGCTTTCCGTGCCTTAACGGGCACGGAAATATGTGTGTAACGTTTGATTTGATATTTGTAGTTTTTCAGTGACTAAATAGTTCATTTCTATTATTAAAAGACTACATCGTTAGAAGTGTGAAGATTAAAAGACCAAATAATAAGTTTTCACTTTCTTAAATCTCATCTACTATTTTCTCTCTCCCATTATCTATACACTTAGCCAATTATCAATTTTCACATGTTTATTTTTTATTTTTTTAATTTTTAATTTAATTATTTTTGATCAACCAAAAGCACTCTCACACATATAATATGGTATAGATAATAAAAAATAATGATAAATATAATATATGTTATTTTTTGTTACAAAAAAGTGTAGGTGAGTTGAGTCCCGAAAGTTCACTAAAGTCAGAGTAGTCTTTCAGGCTCTATGAACACTTACAGATATACTTATATATTGCCTACCAACAAGACTCTTACATCGACAGTGAATATTAAACTTACAACCTTATGAGTTATGAATCGACTCCTTACCTACTAAAATAACATTTGTCGGCAAATATATAATATATATTATTGTTAGATAGGACTATGTAACTTTTATCTGTACTTTATACCCCTATGCCGTGTCAGCTATCCGTATCAATCTTGATGTTTTATTAGACCAATTAATCCAAGGAAAGAAACGGTGGTGCATGTAGAAATGGTGCATGTAGACAGCTATCCGTATCAATATCAATATTTTTCTAAAATTAAATTAAATACTTATTTTGGTCATCAACTATGGGAATAGCTTCATTTTATTTCTCAAACTATTTTTTTATTCCGATCATAATAAAAAATCCAATTTAGAATAAACATGCACATTGATTAAATATTTACAATGAAATAATTTTACTAATTTCTCTGATGGAATATTATATTAGAATTTAGAAGTAAAACAACTTTATTCACATCAAGGACAATAAGTTATTATTAGTTCAGACGGTAATACAAGTTTAACCTTGGAAGTTATATTTATTGGAGGAGCCAATATTCTTTAAAAAACAATTTACAACTTATTAAGAAAAAAACTTTCATCAATATAAAACACAGAACAAAGCTTAACATATATATACTGAAGCGATTATTATCTACAGTCCTGCTTAAATACTATAATTGAGCTTAACTGATTAGTTGTTTTTTTTAACAAAAAAAAATGATGTTGTAAAATTAGTGGAATCCCAATAAAAAGATGACATGTTTACACCAATATGAATCAGCATTGAAACAGAGATTGGAAGTAAACAGAATTATATAAAAATGACATGTTCATACCCATAATGCAGTGTCTCTGATTAAGCAATTCAATGGGTTAAATATTGTAATAATTAGTCAGAAATCATCACAAAATGATGTTGTCACAGACGCATTATGAGACTTGCGAAAATAATAAAATAATAAAAGTGAAAGTTGCCTTTATCCAAATCCCACATGATTGTTACTAAATTAATCATTTTGAAATAAATGAAGATGGCATACCATTAAAGCTTCTTCTCTTACATTTTATATATTATATTTATAAATGCCTTTTGACCTTATTGATTCATGTATCTTTTATACTATGTAAGTTTTTGAGAGATCAAGCAGAATAATTAATAATGTTGTTTTGAGAGATAATGGGCACTTGGGTAAATTAACGTAAGTCATTCATTTGTTAGGATTTTTTTAGGAAGAAACATGGAAGCTCTCATAAACTTTTTTTTTCTTTTTTCTCATGATTTTGTTTTATATATTCATAGCTCCATGATGATAGGTACAAATCAAATTCCTTTTATAGAGGAAATACACATAATTAAATAAAAGATAAATAAAATAAAGTAACTACTTATTGTTGGGGCTACAAGAGAAAATAAGAAAATAATAGACAAGAAATAAAAATATTAGTAAAGACGGACTGCGTGGTATTTGGCCGAGGCACGGATATCTCGCTTTCTTTAAGGTAATTCACGCCCTCCACGGGTAGAAACTTTGTCTATTTTCCCGGTGTAGTGGTACACGGACGCGTCACCTCCAGGATACAACGGCCAAATACTCGCCTTTTTGAGTCTACAACTTCTACACAAAGAAGTAGACAGGACTCTACTCCCACACTTTTTCTCTACCCAAAGACACAAGTGTTTTGCTCTCACTTTACACTTTGTATTGTTTTTTTCCTGTTCTCTATTTTTTCCAAAAAACTCCAGACACACACCTCTTCAAGAATGATCTATATATATATATATGAAGTTGGCAAGACGTTGCATTTTTCCAAATCAGCCGTTTTAATACATATGAGTTACATGTTTTAATTTAATTGATTTGAAACGGTTTAATTCAACAAAAGCAACGTGCACAATAATTTTAAAACCGTCATTCACAATGCAATAAAAACTGACATTTCATATCAATTAAGGAGCAACATTCATTTGATTAAAAAAAACGGTTTCAATTTTAATAATTATTATTTTATAATAATATCCAACACTTATCCCTAAAATCATGTATCCACTAGTTAACTCATATATATGACTAATTAAAAACAAACTAAATCTCTAAAATTCAAATCTGATGCAACAGATTTATGCTTCCGATAACAATATTATTTTATTATTATTATTATTAATTCCCAACACCATTGACAAATTCTAATTGATTTGATGGGAAAAAAAAGTTATTGATTTATGTCAAGTTAGCTAGTCTATTAAATGATCACAATTTCCCTTAATATGAGGAATAATTCTGGTTATGAATTAATAAATGAAGTGACTTCCATTATCTACAAATTTCTATTATATACATCTTATCATAAAGAACTTTATTCATGTTCAAATTTTTATAACTAATCTTACAAATTCGTTTTTTTTTTTACTATGATGATGAGTTATAAGAATATTTCTTATTGTATATCACTATTTTTATAGAATGATATACAACAAAAAATATAATGAACCTTCTATTAAGGTTAGACTAAAAAGTAAAAACAACAGCTATACATTTTTTTATTAGGTCCTCAAATATATATTAAAAAATTTGTCCACGTTATTTGGAGAAATCCAATAATGAATAAAGAGATAATAACAATCAACAAATAAAAAAAAAATATATTATTTCAAATAAAACATCAACTTCACTAATAATAATAATAATTATTATTATTATTAGTATTTTAACTGAAGTTTTCTTAAATAACACTATACTCAAAAGAATAAAACCAAAATAAAGTAACTTAATTAACATTAAGTTACAAGTTCATCAATATGGAAGCCAAATAATAGAATAAAGCATGATTAATTAGAGTTTTTCTTTTATTCTCTCTCTAATATTCTTTTGAGAAGCATATTTTTTATTCATAATTTATCTCCACAAACACTTTTCTCACAATTGCCTTAAAGAATTTCTGGTTGGATCGATTTACAAAACAAAATATATGTTATAATAATCATTAAAGAAAAATAGTTCTTCTAAATAATTTAAAAAGAATCAATTATGATGATTGTGAAAAATATTTTTTTACTGACAAATCGATTGAATATATGAATGCATGCATGAACATGACTAGATTCCTATTCTTTAATAAGTTTAAACACGTAGTTTCTACTACAACATATATATTATTTAACTTATATATATAACCATTGACCATTCTGTAATTGTAAGGAACCCATATATTATTCATAATTGATAAAGTAAGCGTGCACGAAATCAAATTAATCAAAGTAATTAAATCTTAAATTCTTAATAATCTGAGAGAGATGAACCCGCAAGCCTATACCTAGCTAGCTATATATAAATATAACATCTATTTGCCTTCTTAGCTTAAACGTCTTCCATTTAGTCTAGAGCATATTAAATTATTTAATATGTAAACATTTTGAAATGACGATCTCCAACAAAATATAAAAAAACAATATATATATATATATATATATATATATAACAGCAAATTCAAACTATGAATAACAAAATATTTTGATATTATATAAAAATATATGAAGTTTTCAATTATGAACCAACCTGTTGTAGATTGGTGCACATGGAGTCCCTTATAATTTGGAGGTTCTACATCATCATATCTATTATATCACCAACCTTTAACTAACCCTTTCTTCTATTTTTTAAATTACAGATTCAGCTACCTACTTAATTTCCTCTCGAACATGTCACAATCACATGCTCTTTCTATTATTAATTAGTTTTTTAAATTATTTTATAATGTTAAATCCAGTGCATACTATGTTGTGTATGTATACAATTGCTTAGATGGCTGGGTGTCATTTAGAATTAGATATGTACTGGAAATATTCTTGCCCATGTTATATATGTTCATTTAATTTCATAGGAAAATATATACACATGTGGTTGTTGAAGTGTAAATAATTCATTATCAAACTTGATGATGCTGCTAATGAGTTTTATGTCCTCTCTGGTAGAACGTAACTCCGACAAACACTTGAAAAAAAAAAGCATGACGCGAATGGTTTTCATAAAGTTCATTCGATCTGATAATCAAATTAATTAAAATAAAGATATATAACTGAATATAGATAGAGTAGAATAGTCAATACTTAAAGTAAAATTAAATTACTTTAAAATGTTTATAGTTACAACGAGAAAGTAAACTGTTAAACATCTCATATAATTATTCTTATTCATTTTGATCAAGAGGGTAGCTAATAATTATTTTGATCTGAATATAGACTTGAGAATAAGCCTTATCTGAAAAACGAATAATTGAAGTTGATATATATATATATTTGAAAAAAAAAATTGAAAAGTACGTCTAACTCTTGTAATTTCACTATCAAATTGGTTCCATTATATTATGTTAGTTTTGGGTTTTTTTTTTTTCGTTTGTCTTTCAGTTTTGGGTATAAAACAACAGCCAGAATCCCATGGATTGTTTACATTATGATACATGTGGTTCAGTCCTATTCGCCGAGGTCATATGGTTAATGACCATTTTAAATTTGTGGGCCCCAAAATAAATCCTTGTAGTCCATACACAATTACACGTGGGTTTATTAATTAATTAACACATAATCACCATTAATGGCTTAATGTATGGTATTGGTTTATTTTCTTAAAAAAGTTTATGCACAAAGTGGTGTTAAAGTCTATTCAACCCCATGAAGCTTGCGGTTACTAATCTTAAAATATAGAGATGGGATTGGCCTTAGGAAATCTAGATTCATAGAATGTCAAAGGTTAATTAAAATAAGAATTTGAGTTAAATATTTTGTTATCTTTATTATTAATTTTGGACTTAAATGAATAATAATAATAATAATAATAATAATAATGAGATAATAATTAAGTTAAAAAATATTTATTATTTCATGATTAGACAGACACTAGTAAGATATGAGTTACATTTAAATTTAGAACGAGTATAATTAATTTAATCTAAAAAAAATTGTCGAAGACTAATCTCTCAATTATTTTTTGACGGATATTTTATTTAAAAATAATATTTATTTTCTTTGACAGTACGTCATGTGAAAAAATTATCTCTTAAAAATGGGATTTAACATGAGAAAAAAATGTAAGATTTTAATAAGAACAATAATAATAATAATGAGATCAATTAATTTGTTTTTAAAAAAGTAGTTTAGTTGGTATATTATCTTATTAAGAAGGATTTAGCTGAGCTACCCCACCTAACAGAGATAAGAATGCCAACGCTATGTAATACCGTTGGCTAAAGTCGAGAATTAGGTTTTTCGGAATTTCCCATGTTTTTCTTCTTTCTGTGGTTCCAACGCCTAATTGCCAATGTTACTCTTTTGACCTCTTTTTTAGTGGATTACAAGTCAAACACAAATTTGATGATGATCAATCTCCCTAATTTAAACTAAAAATCAGATAATCAAAACATTTTTTTTCATTGACGTGAAGTAAAAATCTAGATTATTGAGGACAAATACAGTCCCACACTAATTTGTAGATACGAAAGTAATTGAAGACTATTTAATTGTGGACAAAATTCAATGATATTTTTTCCGATAAGAAAATGTATCCATCCATTCCATTAAGAGACTAATCTTCACCTGGTTATTGCCACCTTTTTCTAGCTCCACCTGGTTATTATGCTAATCTTCATCAATAATATGATAGCGCTTGAAAATCAAGAGAATGAGATTTGACGTTATTTTATTTTTTAGATAAAAAAAAATTGAATAGAAGCATAATCATTTATATGGAGTCGAGTAAAGTCCTGTAGCTAGTAATTTGGCAATTATTTGTTTGTTTTAATATTTTGTACACAAATTCAATCCTTATCAAGAGTAGTCCATACTTTTGAAACCTGTTTTCTTATCCAAAAGAATAGTATTCCAATGAATATGAATGACAAGTTGTTCCATTGACATTAATTTCAGGTTGATACGTTTTGTTTTTTGGCCTGAAGGTTGATACGTTTATGTGTAGATCTGAATGATCTCTCCAAGTTTCAAAGTTTTCTTTTTTGGGCAAAAACTATATCACAATAATGATTTGTAAATGCAATAAAATACAAAGAAGCATTAAGTTTTTTTTGGTCAAATAGTCATTTTGGTCCTAAATATATGTTATAATGTTCATTTTGGTCCATTATGTTTCAAGATGTTCAAATTGATCTTAAATGTTGACAAAATGTTTCATTTTGATCCTAAATGTTGGTAAAATGTTTTATTTTGGTCCCAAATTATTGAATTTGATCATATTGAATTCGTTACATTCAAATTTGAAAGGAGAAAGATATGATCAACTTTGCTTGTTTGACTATGAAACGAGCAGTCTACTTTTAAGATCAATTTGACCTTATTTGTTGACGGCTCCAACTAGATGGAGAAAAGTACTATTTGAAAGCAATACGAAGCTCTAACCTCGTGACGTTTGAACTTGAAACGAGTCATATTCAATAGTTTGGAGCAAAATGAAATATTTTGTCAATATTTTGTCAACAAGAAAAAACGACGGTTGGAAATTTAATAAACGAGAAAAAGAAAAAAGGATGAAGGCAATTTGTGTGGCAAAAAAATATGTTGATAGGATGATATGAAACCTAGAATAATATATATTACATTTTGATAGTATAGACATAGATGTAGAGAAAAGGTTAAGAATTAAGAAATGAGGGAAATCTAGAATTGAAGTGATTTGTAGTGTGGCAGTGAGTATGAAACGGTGCTAGACCGATGGATAGCTCGAGATTGGGCTCTGGGTGTTCTTGAATTGGCTTGTCGTTCTCGGTGTTGGGCTTCTTGAAATCGATGCTGCAGTTGAAGGCATCATTGAGAGGACGGTGTGTCTGGGGGTTGATTCCACGGCTCATGAGCTTTCTCTTTATGTGAGTGTTCCAGTAATTCTTTATCTCATTGTCAGTTCTACCGGGTAATCGCGCCGCTATAAGAGACCATCTGTTCAATCCTATTAGCGAACAAACAAAACAAGAGAATAGAATAGACAAGTCAATCAATCTTACATACTTGTTTCCGAGTAAACTGTGAAGCTTGATGATGAGGTCGTCTTCGTCTTGGGTGAAATTGCCACGTTTGAGATCAGGACGAAGGTAGTTTATCCATCTCAATCTGCAACTCTTTCCGCATCGCAGCAATCCAGCAGCTTTGGGGAGAGAACGCCAAGAGCCTTCGCCATGGAGGCGGATATAGTCGATAAGGCGTTGGTCTTCTTCTTTGGTCCAAGCTCCTTTGTTTGTGTGCGCTTTCTCACAACACGGTGACCGTCCCATCTCGGGCCCAAAACCACAACCAACTCAACGATCACAATTTAACTAGCTTTTATATATGGAGGGGTACCGTGTGTTCAGAGAGGAAGCAAATCTGAAAAGGACCGACTTGTAAGGAGAAGGTGCGTGTTTGTTAGACTTGGATTTAAAGTTTTCACTTTTCTGAATTTCTTTTTTTAAAAAATAGGGGGATAGGAATTAGTTAGAATTAGTGTTGGAATGGAAATGAGGAAAGTAGGTGACAAAGACAAGTGGTTAGTGGTTAGTGGCTACAGATGAGGCAACCTTGAGCTTCTTTTTTTGAGGAGCTACCTCTACTTGTACGTCACATTTATGATTTATCTCCTTCCCTCTTTTCTTTTCTTTTCCTTTTTGATTTCGAGTTTTACTCTTTATAGTTATCTGAATCAGATTGCGCTTTCTCACTGTATTCAATTCGGTGTCTCTAGTCTCGTGCCACACTATTATTCCCTTTTTGTGCACTTTGGTAGGGTTGGTTTCTTTGCCTTTTCACCATTCACCCCACAACCCTTGTCATCTTTTTCTTTCTCATTTTATTCATTCAAACCCACTTTATTTAATACTATTTCCTAATTTCCTAATTGCCTTATCTTCCACTTCCAAACAACTGTTACCCTACCTATCACTATTCAATAGTATTAAATATATACACCATCTAATATCTACACCGTACAGTTTTTAAATCTACTCATCACTCCCAGTCTCGAACCACACCTCTGATCTTGTTTTCATCATTCTATACTCTGTTACACTCTTAATTTCAAGTTCTTCACAGAATCACTCATCACTACCATCCACAACCACAAGTCAGGTTAGCATCAATGCTCATAACTTTAATTTGCGCTCCCAAACTTACTTTCACTTCACACTCAATCACAACTTCAACTTCCTCTCTCGTACATGCATGAACCATTCAACATTTCAACCGGTCACCAACAATTTCTTCATATCTTCATCATCCACAACCCAACTAATTAAATGCAAACCAACGTATTTCAAACCAACCACATTCAATACCGTTTCTTTAATTTGATTAAACACTTGGTCTTCATAAATCTTCCATATGCATAATTATAATGTTAACAACACCACCACCTCAATGTAGCAATACTTAATTGTCTCCAAAACTACAACCTTTTTGTTAAAAAAAAATAAATGGATCGACCAAATAAAATGATAACAAAAATAGATACCCTAAGCCCTGTAGCACATGCTTAAACATCTCCCCTTCTCTGCCAAGATTTTGAGCTTTGTCTTCAAGTCCATGATTTGATTATATTATTGCCATTAATTTGAGACAACCTACCCATTAATTAATACAGATGGAACAGCCAGTCATACATATGATTCAAGTGTATGTTGGTTTATGAAAAGAACTGCCAATTTAAGCCTTGATGGCTGAACCCCTAATATAAAAGTTAAAATAATTACCTTTCTCTTTTTTCTTTATAATTTACAACGCATTAACTTTTATAAACAAAAAATAATTTACAGGTATGTGTATTCCTGAGGACAACCTTTTTAAACTCAAGGTAATTCGTGTATATATGTCCTTACGTTGTCATTTTTTCTTTTCCAGCTTCTGTCTATTCACGTAAACATGCAATCTGGCATAGGATGAGAATAAATTAAAGAGAATTGAAGCACCGGGCAATTTCAAAATCAGTTCCGTTTTCATCACTCTGGAGAAGCATGTCTTTCAATTCTTCCTTGAATACTGAGTTGCTCTCACAACTTGATAAAACAGAAACCATAAAGGTATTTATAATTCTGGTTAGCTGCAGCTAGAAAGAACATTTAAATCGTACCAAACAGACAAGTAATGAAATCTAATCAATGATATAAGGAACTGAACATTGACTATTTGGTACTGATACTTGGAAAGCACACGCATTTTATAAAGCTGAAGTCTTGTCTATCCCATTTTGATATGTGCATCTGTGTCCTCACTCTTCAGATAGAATATATATATATATATATATATATATATATATTATTATAGAAGCTTTGCGTGGCCATTGTATGTAAAATAAATTAAGGATCAAATCGTTGATTCAATAAAAAAGAAGGGACCAAATAATAAGTTTCTTCTTATTTTTTTTATAATCATCAAAGTAGTGGGAAGTTACTTAACTCCCTCCACTATTTTTTTCTTCTTTTAATATTTGAAAACAAAATTAATTTTGACCAACCAAAACACCCTTCACACATAGTATAAACTAGAAGAAAGTGAGTGATTTCTTTTTCTTTTTTAATTCAATAATTTTGACCAACCATAAAGGGGTAGAGTCATATAATATAAGATATAGATATATATATCAACGTCACATAAAGTTCTTTCATATAAAAATACTAGGGGCTTTGCGTGCCCGTTTGTATGTAAAATAAATAAGGGACTAAATTGTTAACTTAGTAAAAAAAGAGAGACCAAATAGTAAATTTTCTCTTATTTTTAATTTCATAGACTATAGTTTTAAACATGGACGACCAGAAAGGGGTGGAGCCATATAATATTAGATAATTAACGCTTGAGAATTAGTTTGTCACTCGGTCAACACATGTACAATGCGAAAGAATATACCAAAGCAAAGCGTTGAGAATTTGGATTTGGTTATATTTTCATCCAAACAATTAGTTTCTTTTCCACACTTATACACAAAAATAGATGACGTTTTCATAATTTCACTGAAAAACCAGAGATACATAAATTTATAATCAATTTAATAATAATTAAACTAAAAAGTTAAATGAAATTTATTCTCACTAGCCATTTTAATTTGAATACAGAGATACATAAATTTTTACCCTTATATAACAAACACAAACATTCTTTGTCATTGTAAATCGTTGTGCATAGCCACCAAGAGGAGTTACAGGACAAGGACCATGAATCATGGCTCTGTGAACATGCCACGTGCGACTCTGTGGTGCAACTTTGTAGAGTCACTCTTTTGTTTATTAATTGGATACAATGTACAATGTCAGAGGTCAGGGACTAGAAACTTAGATCCTATTTAATTACATGAAAAATCATTACTTTACACTGATTGCCTGGATCTTTCGTTTCCACAATTTCTTTTTCTTTAATTTGATTTACTGGAGTACCAGTTTACCAATGTGGTGCTCATATGATTCTGAACTCGTCTTCATTGGCAAAAGCTGAAGGCTCTATTCAATATCTTTAATGGCATCCTGCATGATACAGCACACAAAACAACAACAAAAAAGCTCAATTATCAGCTGAGTTTGATCAGATCTAAACTAGTGGTAATGGACAGAAGCAGAAGGGGAAAAAAATAAATCATAATAGTAACACTATCTTAGATTTAAAAGAAGATGGTAACAAGAAACCATGGAGTCTAATCTCAAGCACGCTTTTTCTCCCACCATCCTATATCCACATGAGGCTTTATCTTTGAAGCACCACTACTCGAAACAACACTTGTATCAGATAGGATGTGGCACTATACAAATATTTAAACCATATATATATATATATATATATATATATCTTCGGGTACATATCCAAGACTGTCAGTATGAGTGGTTCACTGGCTAGAGAAAACAAACAACAATCCTCAAAAACTCCTAGAATACTTGTATCACAATCATATATTATGATTATTGAGTTCAGGTCCCTAGTCCATACAAATCATTAACCTGGTAAAGAAAGGATTCTGGCAATGAAAAGCCAAGGACTGATTGGAAATGAGCTACCAAACCTAGTTGGTACATCAATAAGCAATATGTTAAGTCTGACTTTCCCAAGAGATGGAAGAGATTATTCACATTACTGCTTCCTAGTACTTCCTTCCAAAGCTCGCATATTCATTTCATCTTAGGTTGGATTTAAATCTAAGTCAAACTTTCCCTTGTCCATTTAAACAAACAAAGAATTATGAGATTTGCTATCCTTGGTAGTTTTTTTTTTTGGGGGGGGGGGAAGGATGGGGGGTAAGCGGATTTTAATTTTAATGAAGTTGAAAACATAATGATACCTTGGCAAGCCGAGTGACATATGCAGCAGCCAATGCAGTGGCCAACAATCCTAGGCCAAGTGTTAGCAGCTGACTGTTTCCCCCAGATAAAGAAAGATCAGTTTCTTCTTGCTGAAATGTCAGAAAAGTTACATTAAAATAAGCCCAAAGGAAAAAGGAGGTTCTTCAACGCTTAAAAATTAAAAGCATCAAAACAGAGACTACAAGAGGGATCCCAAAAAGGAAAAACGAAAGACCTTAATTATACTCCAACACACAGGACTTCAGCATACCCAAGAATAAGCATGACGGTCAAACCACAAAGAAAATCCTACCCCCAAAAGATGTAAGGGAAAAGGCAGAGATAGGCCGTTAAAAATGCAGCCATTCCTCTCCTATCCCAGAAAATAAAATAAACCATACATTCCCGCAAGATTTTGCTTCCTTTCTTGTTGACAACATTGAAAGTGAATCAGGAGAATATGCTCGTAAGGTTTTGATAAACCCATGTCTACCAACTCTGAAGTTCAATACAAAAACAAATGGGGCAGTGTATCTGAACTATAAATACATGAAAGGTAAGTAAGTACAACCATCCACTGTAGCTGAGAGAGAGAGGTAAGTAACAATATTACTTTGCTGAACCTAGAGCTTTTTAAAAGTAAAAGTTCTTTGTTTAATGCAAGAGTCACTAATAATTGCAGAGAAGCAATGCCTATAAAGTCTTTGGATTTCGTACTACTCTTACACACACAAAAACTAGGAGAAAAATAAGAATAAAAGAATGAAAACATGAAACTAACTATTTTCAGAAAAGTAGAAACTTAAATTGGCTAGACACTTAACTACTAGTTCAATAATTTCACATCACGGGAAAAGCCAGCAATAACTCACAATTATTGCTCGTCCAAATGCACCGGCACTCACATAAGCCCATGTCCCTGGAAGCATTCCCAGCCAGCTGCATCAAAATTGTTGAATAGTATAATTTTAAATCACAAAAGCACACAAACTCAGTTTCTCTGGTGAAGAATTATTCACCAAGTTTGAGCTGTTAAATAAAGACTCATAATTTTTCTTTTATAAATTTATAATCTCTAATGTGCCCCTTCCCATGCAAGCTCTTTGGGCTTAAAATGTGGACAAACACTACTTCATATGGCTTGTGCGAAAACTATTTTTATTGAAAGAATAGAGAGTGGCAAGGACCAAACTTATGACCATTTGGTTAGAGAGGTTTTGATACCAAGTCAACAATCATTTCACCCACAAGCTTAAGATGGTAATTGAAGGCCATGGTTCTATAATAATCTCTTGCATGTCTCAAAAAAATCAAGACAAAGATACAGAGATCTCAAATCAAACACTACTTGTCAATTTTACCATTTTATGCGAAAATGATAAATTAATTTGTTATTAAGCTTCTGTCCAAATAAGATACATTCCACAATAAGTTAGTTATCGCGACTTGCAACTTTGGTTGTCTTATTATTGAAAGAAGATGCTCCAAGTTCTAGATACTTGAGCAGAAAAGAAAAGAAAATAAAAACACTTTCAGTGTCTGGAAGAGGTAAGCTAAGTCAAACATGGGACAAATTAGTTCCTTTTTCCTATTGGAGAAATAAGTTACAACTGATTTAACCATTTATAGGTCTTCACCTAAAAGATCAAGCTTTCGCGCTGAAAGTGGTCCTTGACATAACCAAACATGTCATGAATTTATAAAAACTTGTGAAGTTTGAACTTGGAGTTATTAGTGATCACAAAGTAAGAGTTCTTGAAAAGAGAGATTGTAAAATTCAAGAAGTCTTCTGGCCAAAAGAGAAATTCAAGAAAAGGGTAAATAATAACTCTTAGTGATAAGTATCATACCTCCCCAACACATATGGAACGAACTTAACAGATGTCAATCCATATAAATAATTCCCCAGAGAAAATGGAAGCAAAGGGCTCAAACGAAGCAATGTGACAACCTTGAAACCATTTTCTCCAATTGCTTTGTCAATTGCAAGAAACTTCTTATTTCCTTCCACAAGTTTTAGAATACGCTCACGAGCGAAATATCTAGCAATTAGAAAAGCCACACTTGCTGCCACCTGGAATGTCCAAAAATATCAGACAGAAGAATATATATTCATTCATTTTGAACTATTTAACACCACTGTATAAGTTTTTATACATTAAGCCAATTGATTTCACATAGATTATTTTTTTCAATGATCCAACCATTCAATTGCAAGCAACTGTTATGTCATTATTGTACAACATATTTTAGAGATTTCAAACATTATCAATTATGAAAATAGGTGGTTAATACTTCATTATATTTTGAAAATTATTTATGCTATATTATATAGCTTTGGAATTTGTTTCTCTTTTTTGTTTTTAGAACAAGATTTTCACCAACCCATTGTTGAATTATGTGTGGCTGCCATATTAATCTAGCATAAGTGCATAACTAATTTTAGAAGAAATGGATAAAGATATTAAATCATGTGAAATCCATTTAGTTTTATACTTGCATCAATTGATTTGACAAATATAGGAATACTTACAGTTCCACTAATAGAGACTATGATAGTACCAACAACAGATCCAAAAATTAGTCCCGCTGACATGGTTAAAGGAATAGCAGGAATTGCAAGGACCTGGGGCAAGAAATGATAAGCCAAAGTCAGATTTTAAGAAAAAATAAGAGTCCAGAATTCACCCCCCACCCAAAAAAGAAAAAAAAAAGAAAACATTATTCTGACACACTTGGTAGCATACAGTTTACTTGACCCACAATAGCTACTACACAAGCCTGACGCCTAGCAAAAAGTATTCAAGGAAGTCATTCATGCATCCTTACCTCCAAGCCAGCATAAACTGCCACAAATATTGCATATCCAACTGTACCATAACCTATTCATTAAAAGATAAACTGGGTTAATTCAACATGCACAAAGTCAGAGAGAAAGAAAATGGTCAGAACATAGCACAGGTAAAAACAAAAAACGATTAACCAGAGAATTGTGCTCCTCTAAGAATTGACCATTTCAACTACTATAAAATCCAAAGGTGATAGGAAAAGAAATTTAGCTAATTTAACAGTTTAATAGTCCTAATAATCCAAAAATAATCATGATTTAGAAAATTCTTTGGAATATATCAAGTTTCACTCATTTAATTCTTCCATTTTCATGATTTATTCCTTTAAAGCACATCCCGATTGATGAGTACAAGGTTTATAAGCAAGAAAGAATTTATTCTCAGCAAGGATAATCGAAACACAGCAGAAAAAGTCATGACAGTGTTTACAGTGGAAACTGGGTTCACCTAGGCACATGGGGAACTGGCAACTCGATGCAATCCAAGTGAAGCAAACTAACTTCAGAAAAGTACTCGCCTAAAAAAGCTTTACCTTAGGAATATCAAATTGCTAGTTTATCTTTCATCAGATTGACTTCCATTTGCATGGATAGGTTATTCACATGAAAGCCTAAAGAAAGAATCAAAGCCAATGCCATTTTACCCTTCACCTATCATTTTAAGTCCTCCTTGTTTCAAGCTATGTTTTCCTTTATTTTCTATTTCTCTATAAAATCTACTCTAGTTCCTCCTTCGCAGTACCAGTAGCTAATTGAACCTAAAGTTTTCATGTTATGATGATATTCAACAGCAAAATCTACAAACTATAGTAGAATGGACCTCATTGATCATTTTCCTTTAAAGTACATAGAATGTTTCAAATAGCATTTTAAAAGAAAACACAACCGATCTCACATTTCCTATTAGATTGAGTATATTTATCTAGATTCAATTCACTTCTGATTGAAGCATAACAGGTACTGCAGCATAAGTCAGCATGTAGCAATTAGCATTATCTAAGTAGACTAACAAATATATACAGGAATGGAACTGAACCTAAATGATGAAGAAATAACGTAAAATTAGGAGAATTCCCATGACAAAAACACTCAGCAAGCTTGATCTTTTATGCAATACTAACAAGTTCAAAACTTCAAAGTAACGCAATTACTCAAGAATAATAGGCAACAAAATTTGTGAAAAACTCCAGACTAGAAATCTCAAAGTATGGGAGGTTGGAACAAGTGATTGTATGAGATAAAGTTAATGGAAAACACGATAAACATGTCAAAAGTTTACCTTCTATGAAGGTGGAGAGCTGATTTAAGAAGATGTTAATCTGGTCCTTGTAGATAAAACCAACGGAGGCAATTCCCCCAACAAAACCCACCAATAAGACACCGGCCAAAAGAGAGCCTTTCAAGGCAGTGTCAGTGTCACCCTCTGATTGCGATTCTGCCTTATTCTTGTCTCCACCACCGTCGTCATCGCTCTTAGGGTTAAAAAGCCACTTGAAATCAGAGGGGGCGTTGTCAGGAGTATTGCTCTTTCTCACCTGCTGCTTCTTCGTAGGTCTGAGGGAAGAGCATGGAGCGAGGAAGTGAAATCTTTTATGGGGTCTGAAGCTGAAGAGAAAAGAAGAAAAAGAAGAACAAGAAGAAGAAGAAGAAGACGAAGAAGAAGAAGAGAGACATGGCAAGGGAGGCCTCAAATCGAGGATAGCGCGCATTATTATAATAGGAATTGATTAGGAGTGTGGACTGGTGTCAGTGAGGAAGAAGATGAGGAAAATGGAAGGAAACAGTAAGATGGGGAAACGCCATGTATCTCAATTTCACGACACTTCCACAATATACATGTGTGTGTGGTTGTATCTTCTTCGCCAATAATTTTTGTGGCTCCGATTTACAATGCCATTTTCGTCCCATGCATTATCTATCTACCTCTACTTATAGCTTAATATAAATTATAGGCAAAACACCTTTCATGCCCCTAACGTTTGCAATAATTTTTAGTTATGCCCCTAACGTTTCATTTTATTCAGGCATGCCCTCAATGTGCAACCAACGTTTCAATTATGCCCTCAATTTTGACTCAATGCACATGTGACAATTTTTTTTGCTTATGTGTCATTTTTTTTGTCTGACTTGATTACGTGGCATCATGACTGGGCATTCTTTT
>QANZ01040202.1:78381-117989 GCA_003254925.1 Chamaecrista fasciculata | reverse complement strand
CAAAGTCCCAAATCGGTGTAAAGCCATGGATTTTGCTTCATCTCCTTCCTCTTCATCATCTTCTTCCTCTTTCAACCTCAATTCTCAATTTCTCAGAATAACAACAACAACAACCTCCATCTCTTCCTTCAACATCTCAAATTATTACTGAAGGCTCCTGGAGCATCATCCGCCGCCCGCTCGCTCGCCGGAAGAACCGTGCCGCACTCTGTAACGACGGCGGCGACGATCACCGTGGGAGATGGTCGAAGGCGGAGTAGTTGAGGAGCGGGGAAGAGTCCACTGTGGCATCGTGTGGGTAGGAAGGTAGCGAGCCGATGCTTAACATTGAGATCTATCGGAAGAAGAAAACACCAGGAAATCCCTAATTCTTTTGTTTGATTTGGAAATTATGGTTTTAGAAGGAACTAGGAAAAGCGATTTTCCAATTCCTCTATTTCAATCAAAGCAAATGGATGATGAACAGACTGATTATGGCGAAGGTCGTTGGATTCATGAGGGTGATTGATTCGGAGATTATGAATTTAGGGTTAAAATTGAAGATAAATGAGGTGATTAGGAGGAATTAGGAAAAGCGATTTTCTAATTTTTCTGTTTCAATCAAAGCAAATGGATGAACAGAGAGTGATTATGGAGGCCACATTTTTGGGCAAAAACGAAGGTCACTGGATTCATGAGGGTGATTGATTCGGAAATTATGGTTTTAGGGTTAAAATTGAAGAGATGGAGATGATGATAGGATGAAGATGATGATGCTGATTCTGGGTTTTGAGATGATGATTAAAAAAAATTAATCTAAAGATGAAGATTAGGGTTAAAATTAATTACAGAATGGCCTCAAATGATTTAGGAATTAGGATTTTAAGGTTTAGAGTTTAAAGTTTTAGGGGATAGGGACGTATCTGATTTCTTTTTTTTTTTTATTTCTGATTTAATAAAGGTGATAAACATTTGAGTCTAATCTATAATTAATCAAAGACTTGGTTGAAAGAAATTCTATGAGAAAAGAAAGATTCTGATTTAAGAGAACTCTAATGGGCTTTCTGTAATTTTTTTATGTTCAGAAATGTGAATCCACGTGGAAATGCCACGGTGGACAAAAAAAAATAAGAATGCCCAGTCATGATGCCACGTAATCAAGTCAAACAAAAAAAATGACACATAAGCAAAAAAAATTGCCACATGTACATTGAGTCAAAATTGAGGGCATAATTGAAACGTTGGTCGCACATTGAGGGCATGCCTGAACAAAATGAAACGTTAGGGGTATAACTGAAAATCACTACAAACGTTAGGGGCACGAAAGGGTATTTTGCCTAAATTATATATAAATAAGGTTTAAGTGCACTTTTGGCCCCATAACTTTGACAAAAGTTTCGATTTGGTCCTATAATTATTTTTGTTGCACTTTTGGTCCTATAACTATTTTTGTTGCACAGTGAGTTGAATCATGATGTGGCAAAGTAGAATGAGGTAGACTTAAAATGAACTTGTATGCAACATATTATAACATTTCAGTATCAGAAACACAAAAAAAACCAAGGACTATTATGAAGTTTTCACACTCTCTTCTTCATCTTCTTCTTCAACTTCCTTCCCACCACACATGCCGCCATCTTCTTCTTCATCTCTTCACCCAGAAGCTAAATATATGTATACTGATGTTCGTACGTGTTGGAGTTATTCAGTGAAGAAGCAGCTTTGTGCATCTCAACTCAATTTGGATTTCATCATTAGAATCACTTTTTGTCTGCGTCCAATACCATCCATTTTGTAGCCTTAACGACGAGAATCGACTAGCCGTTTTGGCACTTAATTTCCAGAAGGGTTTAGGGTTTTCAATTTAGCAAGTAAAGGGGTTCTTCTATGCGCTTCTGTACAAAATTCTCGCGAAAATCGCCGCATCCTTTACCCTACCGAACCTTCAATCGGCGTCGTTGGTGTGTCGATCGTGGTCGGAGGCGCTTCGGCCGTTGAGGGAGACGATGCTGCTATTGAGGTGGGAAATGGCCATTTTTGCTGACGAGCGAACGCGATTCTGATGGATGTGAGCAGTACGCGAACGGACGAGCACGAATCGGAGGAATCGAAGAGGAGGAGAGAGATATTTGGCGAAGAAGAAGAAGAAGAAGGCAGCATGTGTGGTGGGAAGGAAGTTGAAGAAGATGAAGAAGAGAGTGCGAAAATTTCATAATGGCCCTTGGTTTTTTTGTGTGTTTTTGATATTAAAATGTTATAATGTGTTGCATACAGGTCCTTTTTAAGTCTATCTCATCCTACTTTGCCACATCATGATCCAACTCACTATGCCACGTCATATTTAACGGCTAAACATGGATGAAATTGAGCATTGGACTAACGGTGGTACCTTTTGAGAAGTTATGGGACCAAAATTGCAACAAAAATAGTTATGTGACCAAATTGAAACTTTTGTCAAAGTTATGGGACCAAAAGTGCAACAAAAATAGTTATGGGAACAAATTGAAACCTTTGTCAAAGTTATGGGACCAAAAGTGCACTTAAGCCTATAAATAATTAAATATTAAAATATAAAATAAGTTACATTAAAAAACAACAACAAATTCTATTTTTTACATTACATATTTTATAATTTAAAAAACACCAAAAAAAAATCATCAACTTAATTGTATGTTAATATAAAGAAAACTTGTCATGGAGAAGTGAATTGTTTTCTTAAAAAAAAAAACAATTTGTATTTTGTTGTACTGAGGTCACTTTTTAGTATTCGCACTAAAAGTTTATTTCTAAATCGTAACAAACTAAAAATATATATTTTAGTTTCTTTTTTTATTTTATTACTCATTAAAACATTTAAAAATTAATAAAGAATCAATTTAGATAGTTAATGCATTTTTAAGAATTAGAAATAAAATCCTAAATGTTTAAAATATCAAATTATGTATAAAATTGAAATATTAAACCATTGAAAGGAATAAATTTAAGATCCAAAAAGTTAATCTTATAAATAACTAAATAAGATTGAGGGAAAAATAATTTCCTAGTAGATTTTGGAATAGAATACAAAGGCTACACAACTCCGGTCATGGATAGGGACAGTGTTGGCAGTGAGTGACCTTTTTCAATTTATAAATGAGAATCAGTGTTGAGATGCAAAGAGGTGTAAGTGCGCAATAAAATCTTATGTATGAGAATGGAGCTGTTGAAATGGCTAATCCATCTTTTACTCATTAATTTTCATTTTATCCTTAATACTTTGGTTATTGTCAATGTATTTTAGTTAGCTCTATTCTTTATCTTAACTTGAAACTCCACGTGATACATTTGCCTTTTGTAATTTTCAGAACTTGAAGATGAAAATAGGACGCTGGAAGTAGATGCAAGAGGGTGAGAGTCGAAACAAGTAAGGCTTGTGATTTGTGAGGGTGCCATGTAATAAATTTCTTCACAAGCACATTTTTCATCTAGCCTGTGCCATATCCCATGGTAGCTGAGCTAAGTGGTCCGTCAATCTTGGACAAGAATATTATTAGCAAATGGATTTACTTTATTTTTAAAGTTGATAACATAAAATGATAATTTCTTAAAGTGATATGACTCCTTTGCATTCTTATCACTTGTTACAAAATTTGTTATACAGAAATCCACGTCTTTCAAGATCAAACTTTATTATAGATTTTGTATATAAAAACAGATTGCTTTACACAAACACTGAAGAAATTGAGCCAAAAAAAAAATTCATAAATCCTGAAGCATCATCATGGAAATTGATGATAGTCCCCTCATGTATGGAGTATCCATAAGGCTTTTGGACTTCAAAAGGCGAGAGAAAAGAAAAGGGCACAAGTCATTTGCATCCAAATATGTACCTACTATATATTCTTATTGAACCATAAATATGAACTCCCTGCATGCATCGAAACCATTGTTCAATTTATCATCAAGTTGAGATGAGTTTATAAACTTACATGAACATAGAAAATCCCCTCTACAAAATCAATGCAATATGTGCATCAAATAAAAACAAGGGAGGGGGACTTAACAGTGTACAGGACCCGAATATCAATTTGATAAGCTGACATTGTTTTCAGAGGCTAAGATCAATTTGATATCCCGGCATTGTCTTTAGACGGCCCACACAAACGGCAAACTGACAAGGGCAACAAACATGACCTGTCTGTCACTAGCCATTTTTGCCGCTGCTAGTGCTAAGCACTCTCTGCAGTTGAAAAGCTTCTCCTTGGTCCCCACACAAAGACCGCCTCTCTAAGCAACAGGCGGTAAGCTGTCTGAGTAACCTCTCAAGATACGGCCGTAAGCAATTTTTTGACTCTTTCATGTTGGGATTCGTCGACAAGATCATAGCATTTACCGTGTCAGCTACAACTTCTCGCTGCGAGTCCTGAAGAAGATAACCTACAGAGGATTCTTGTGGTTGTTCATATGCCAGCAATGCAACACAGTCCTAGAGGATAGAGAAACCAATGGAAACCTTATAGAGCGTACTATATAAAACAGAAACATTATAACATACCATAAGCTTAATGAAAAACTGAAAATATAAAAGTCAAACAGCTTCTGTCAACCTAAAACTGAAAGGGGATCATCTCACATGCAAAGATATGATTTGTCTCAGACAAGCCAATGAAACATCCTCATACAGGTTAAAGGGAAAAATGTAGAAGTTTGTCTTGTGCTTAATTACATAAGAATTTTCTTATGCATCAGCCAGAATCAGAGGAAATATTAGTGTAGCAATAAATAATTTTCATTTCTAACAAGGAAAATCACCTGAACTAAATCCTCAAATATAGGCAATCCAAAAAATCTGGCCAATTCTATTCTTCCGTACTTGACAGCCTCCTCCAGCGCTCCGACCTATATGTCATGTACAGAAATGTATAGTATTTACCTATTAAGAAATTGTCTGCAAAAGAAAAGCTAAGAGAACTATATAGCATACTTAGATGAATAACAAGCCATAAAAACGTGCGTCGGCACTTGACTAATGAAAAAGGTAGATTAATAAATAACACCAATACAGGTCAACTAAGTATGTGCCTTTTATAGTAGAGTAAATATTCTAAAAAAAAGGAAACAAAATCCCTTCCACTTGCAAACTGAGTACATAGATCAAATCAGGAAAAGTTTTCAAGCATGTGCTTTTTATAGTAGCTTAAATATAAAAAGGAATTTCTACCCAAAAAAAAATATAAAAAGGAATATACCCGAACTAATTCAATAAATTTTTGACAATGAAGTAGAAAGCACGTAGCCGATGTATTGTCCTGCAGAAACCAAAATTGATTGTCAGGGACTCGGGAGGTAAATATAATGAATAAATGATGCTGCAAGGTGAAGAATTCTGTAAATAGCAGTATAGCATAGCGCAGGTGTATAGTTTTATTTTGAGCTGAGTTGTATAGGATTAATTATCTTGGTTTTTGATAAGGATGGATTTTGGGTTCCAGAGAAAAGTAACAGTAAAGAATTGAAGAGGCTATTACAGAATTAAGAGGCAATGATCTCAACAATTAATGTTCTTTGATAGCAGTGTCCGTAGGTGGGCACTACCCAATACATTTCAGATTACTATTAGTACATAAAACAGAAATGACAACCTATGGTTAATTATAACACACAATAAGTAACTGCTGCTAATTATGTAATAATTGTAAGTGAAACTGCTAAATGGTTAACTAAGCCATATGCTGCAGCTTTGCACTCAAGTGATCACAGAAGAGGTAGCTTCTTCCTTCTTGGCCTAATATCTTTTTTTGCCTCAATGTGTATAGGAAAAGATAAATGTTAGCTTCCATCTAACCATTAACTCTTTTCATCAATAAGATGTAAACATCATTTCCCAAATTGTTAGCATTGTAATCTATAAATTTGGAAAGAGATAACTTAGCAGATGTATATAAACAGATATAGAACAGTCGTTAAGCAAACTCTACAGTCTAAGACAGCCCACCTCAACAATTTGGGGATACCAGTCACGCAATTTATTAAATGCTGTGTCAATCTCTCCATTTCTGATGAGCTTCATTAAAATAGAAAAGATGTCAGCATCGTGATTGTAAATCAGTGCAGCTTAGGATGACCAACAATTACAAAATTAAGTACAATGTTACTACAATGTGTATTTATAACTATATAGGAGTATAAAATAACATCTGTCAAAATTTCCTAGCCCTAATTAAAGAATCTTCAGTATGAGTCATTGTGACATTATTCTCCCACGTTACAGCCTTTATTAATTTATGTGACACATGAAAGCTTAACTCCCTTAAAATTTTGATAGAAAGAAATAAAAACAAGATGAAATTGAAATACCAAATTTCAATTACAGATCATTATCCGTGAAAAGAGATGTCTAAAGAAAAGTGAAGACAGGGATGCAAAGATTGAATATATCAATTTGCCTATTGACTTGGGCATGCAATTCCCTGATCACGTGCTCTGGCACTTAATGCACATTAAACCCTACAGCAGTATATTGGCATTTACAACTCTGAGACCCTACAGCAGCAAAACTAACTCAAGTAAATCTGCTCTAGGATCAAGCAGACACAGCAGCTCCCAATCACCTCATTTCATAAGACTCTTACATGTCACTGCCATGAATATAGTCCTCCCAAGTTTTTCACCTCAATCAACGTATGCACGCATATCTACTAAAGGTTCCTCACACAAGGCTCAGAAATTTCAAACTTGTAAAACAAAACACGAACTGAAATTTCATAGCAGTGTTCTGCATGAAGATTGTTCTTTCTCATTTATTGCAGAACTACTTCAGTGGAAGTTCAGATTAAAATATCATCAAAACCAACTACACACTCATGACAAAATGTATAGCACATTACAATACCTGTCGTAGAGTTTTTCGGTGATTTAAAGCATATGTTATTTCTTGCCCATCCACTCCATTTTCTTGAGCTATATACACAGGAGGAACAGTACTTTTACTAGCCACATCAAATGAAGTCAGTGTATCTTCATAGCCGTAATGCAGCAGGTAGGAACGAACAATTCTGATGAAGAGAGAGCACATCAGAAATCATGAAGTATTGACATATTCATTGTTTACTCTCTAGGCAAGAAAGGAAGCAGCTTATGCTGATCCAATCCTAAGAATATAGTTTGTGACGTGCCAAGCCTGGATAAATGCTTGGTAAACCTCAATAGAGGTTTTTCACTTTTTCTAGGTTTCTTGTTGCCATTATCTACAAGGCATCAATTGCAAAACCCAGGTTTCCACCTAATTGTCCTCACCATGCAATTTACAAGTATAAAACAAATTTTAAACAAAAACAAAATTTTATTAGAACATGTGGTAATCCTACCTACACAACTCTTTTTACGAATTGAAGATGTGGATGCAAACACATCAGTAATTTGTGCACAATTTGTGAAGAGTTGTTTATGTAGCACCACTCTAAATGTGAGTCAAATTCAGCAGTGAGACAATGGATATTTACGTCAAAAACAAAATAAAACTACTTCACATAAAAAAAATTATTTGAAAGAAAATATAAGTTCCATAGCATATATAAATATGAAGTGTTTAAAAAATACGTGAATGAAAATGACATTAAAGTTCAATGCTATCTCACCCATAACTAACATTAGGAGGCAGAGGTATTTCCTCTATTTTCAATTGTTGCTTCATCCTTTCTTGAGCTTCAAATTCCTAATCAAATAATAGAAATATTTAAGAAAGAAAATTAAAAAATGTTTTAGAACAAATTTTAAAGACCTGAAGTTATCAACACTACTTATGAAAGACAACAAATTCCACAAGAAAGTGAGCTGTGTGGATAAAATCAATGCTAATGCAAGTAGCTCTATCTTAGATGGGTTTTATCAATTTTAGTTCATCTAAGGATTATCTGGAACGCATAGTTTGTTTGGTAGCTTCATCTTTCATGAATTTTTTTCCCTGCCATTGCCTGCAGGACTACCTCTTATATACTTACAGTAACATAAAATGGTTTTACCTTTCAGGATATTAATAAGAAAAATCACAGCAAGTACACAATAGCAGACTAAGAACACTGGCCAAATCAACTTCTGTTCTTATTGATTTCCACAACAATCAACCTTTAAAGCAACTATATGCGCAACAAGAAAGTGGAACAAGTCTATCATATTTGAATGTTTGCTGACAATTTTCAATAAGTGGAATATTCATTTTCTTATATTTCAGAAGGGAAACAATCTGCAAGAAAAATTACAAATTGAAGAGAAGATAATGAAGTTCACGTATTCTAGGCGTCTAAATAAATACATCAAAGGGAAAATATGTTTAAAATATTTATAAGTTCAAGGCTATAAGCACCTTTGGATCAAGTGGCACAGAAAGATCTCTCAGAACAAACATTTAATCCACTCAGATAATTGTTAAACTCAATTTTGAATTGAAATAAAACAAAGAAAAGAAAGCTACATTTATAGCAAGAGAAGGAGCAGACAGAAGATTTGAAGTACTGTCAAGAGTACTCAAATTTAACAAATGACAAGCATAGGAGGAGAAAGAAAAAGCGTACTAGGAGGTAAGATTTATGAAGTTACACACAGGAAAAATAAATAGAAAAAATAACGGAATTTGAGATAAGGTTCTTACCTTCAAGTCAAAAGCAAAAGGCTTCTGCCCAAAGTTGACATGCACCCTGTCAGATAAAAATGAAACACCCCCCTAAAGGTTAAACATCCCAATCAACAATCAAAAGAACCTGCTATGTAAACTATGCAGTAAGTCCTGCTGCTATCCACAGGACCCCAAGAAAAAAGAATGGGACCATAACTCAAGGGTCCATAATCGACACATGTTCATGAGCCTCAAAATTTTAAACCATTTTTTGCGGTTCCAACACAATGAGAGATAGAAAAAATTGACACGTCTGACATATTTCATGAATAGATATTGTAATATTCAAAGTATTCATCAATATTTAGGTATGTTTAATTGTCTCTTCATTTTTTATCTACTATTGGAATATATACATATATGCCGTGTCAAATGTCATGTAATTTCAAAAATTTAGTGCGTCAATGTGTCTGTGACTGTGTTTGTGCTTCAAAGGACATAATGCATTCGATTACTCTCAAATCTCAAACAGATAGATGATGGTAGTAGAACTATAAGAAATAGCAAGTATTCAAAAAATGAAAGGCAAGAAATAGCTAGTATTCAAACTGGAGCAGTACAACATACTCTTCATTTTGGCTATGAACAGCAATGGTTGGAAATAGGGGGCCCTTCATGTCCTTGTAAACTGTTCCTACTACTTGCCCATTTTTGCTGGCATAAAATGGCAAAAAGATAAGGATAAGAACCTTCAGAATGCATCAAGTAGACAAAACTCTGAATAAGCTAAATAGAACAATCACTTAAAATACCTCCAGTCAGTGATTTATATACTTTTAAGCTTAAATAGAACAATCACTTAAAATAGTTTGCTACATGATGTCATGATCCACCTTATTATTATCAGGTAGGGATTAATTTAAGCATTAAGCCACCGTTTAAAAAGAACACATATAGGCATAGGCCGCATAGCAAACTATTCCTTTTTCAGGGATAAAAAAGAGATGGGATGGGGGGTCAAAAAAGAGCACATCTTACGTGAAAAAGAATTCCTGTGTGGCATAGTTAATTCCACCACCAACTATATCACCTGATGTATAGGTTGGGCCAAAAGGTTCCCCCTTTCCCTGTCCACGATAAAGCAATCCATCATCTCCATGATATCCACAACTGTTGACCTCCCACCTACCATCAAATAAGAGAAACAATGTAAATACAATAATAACCATACATATATATATAGGTCTTTCAAGTATAATAAATTGCATTTTTGTCATGCAGGTTTTTCAACTTGAGGTTTCATTTTTCACAGGGCGTATGAGCAAAGTTGAACACAGAATTTACATCAACCTTCCACAAAGATAAGAAGAACGGGGGAGGGAAAATTAAATGAAGACAGTTTCTTTTATGGCTTTGGACATTATGTCATAAGCATCCATTAATCTTAAACTAGGGTAGTAAGAGTATGTGGTGAGTATAGAAAGAAGGCCTATCCACCTAGAGGCAGCATACAATTCCTGGTCAGAAACTTGTTTTCAGCATTCAATATTCATTGATTACAAGCATCTGACATGTCAATTGTTCCTAAGATGTCGAACTGTTATTTTTCATCAACTCATGAAGCCCAAAATTCCATGCTTTGTGCTCCTATTTTCTTTAGAATCTTCAGCTACGCTCTCTTGTTTTATGCTCCTAACTGTGTCATTAAAATTGTAGCATTGCAGCATGAACCTAACAACATATGTACCCATCTACTCCATGTAAGCTTTGGCACCAGCAATATACCTAATGTTAGAGAACCAGCACTCTATATATCCAGAGGAACAAAAACTAATGTTGACGGGTAAAGCCTTTGAAAACAAATTTAACCTTCACATGCTATGCATTAAGATATGAAACACTTGTGGTTATAAAGAGGAAAAAAACATATGAAGCACTGGCTAGACTTGTCTATATGTATTTCACGTACAATCTTAAACCTCGCTGTTTATTGATCTGACTTTCAACAGCATATATTGACATACAAGATATTGAAGAGTGGAATATGCTGCCAGCGTCCAAGAAATGCATAAGGAGAAAGTGCAGCAAGAGTTATGCTTCTTTTTTGTTTTTTTCTTTTCGCAAGAGACCAGGCAGAGTTGAAGGGAACACTGAAGCTTGTCTTATTTGTTTTCAGTAGAACATAATATGGCATAAATTTCTTTCAGAACTAGGCATAAATAAACTCTAAACTTAGTGCTCCATTATCTACACACTTCTAGGTATGGAATATAGTATCTCAAGTTACACATAATGCAAAAAAAATATCACACCACGGTCAAAGAATAAGTGTAAAACCTACAAAAGACTAAGTATCAAATCAGTTAGTTTTCGAGTAATTGATAAATAGAACATATCTTGTAGCTCTCGCATACATAGTTACCCCCAAGAAATATAATGATTGATGCAGAAACACTAGACTACTAGAGTCTTGATTATGACACATAAATAGACTAACAAGATAGGCATTAGTTTCCGTAAAAAACAAAATGTATTAAGCTTAGATGATGGTAATTGCTAGGAAATAAGATTTGAAATATTAAAGTTACCCTCTACCCTACATTCCTTCAGACTTTCGTATCGCTTAATTCTCTTCCCAGAATTGAAGCTCGATACCTAAAAAAGTTGGAAAAACAGACCTAGATATGCATCTTGCAACGAAATTCAGCTCCCAAATAGCAAGTATGTTGTGGTGTTTAGTGTTCATACGAAATCAAAGCTGTATAAGAAAAGCAGATAAAAGAAGCACTGACCCCGGTTGTCTTCGCATCTTGAAACTCTCGCTGGTAAAGCCAATTGCAATCTGACCCTTAGTTCCAGCATCCTTGACATAAATTTCGAAATAGTAAACGAGGCGCTTGGTTGGAGCTGGCTTGTTAGCTTGAATGACACCGACATCGTGGCCATGGAGGTTGACACTAGTGTACTTAACTGAGAGCTTGTCCGTGGAGACTACGAGAAAGCCTCCAGAGCTGTTAATGGTGTTGAGCTCGGTGGGAGCCTCGTCGTCCTCGTCCATGTCGCAAGGACCTTGAGAGGATCCATGGCGAGACAACTCGAGGAAGTAGAGGCCGAGATCTTGTGGATGGTGGTGGTTGTGGTTGTTGCTGCTGCTGCTGATGCTGATGCCGTTAGTGTCCGTCATCGTCTTGTGCACCGAATCAAAAACCCTAGAGGCTCAAGAATCATTCGAGCTATGGCGGATTCGAGATTCGAGCCTGAATGGAAATCGCAGAGACAAGTTTGGGATTCCAAGTGGAAGTGTTGAGGTTTGGTATCGTTGGTTCCTGGAGCGAAGAATCTTGAGGACCCCTGACGTACCTGAATTATGCAGCAACAGGAAGGAAGGAAGGAAGAAGAAGGAATAAAATTAAGAGGTAAAGTACTATTTGGTCCCTCCTTTTTCACACTTTGAACTATTTGGTCCCTGCATTTTTGAAATAGACTATTTAGTCCCTCCTTTTTCACACTTTGATACTATTTGGTCCCTGAATTTTTGAAATAGACTATTTGGTCCCTCATTAATCACAAATGTCAACTCGTTAGTTACTCTAGCCTATATTCGTTACTAACCGTGATGACTTGGCTGTTAAATACTTACATGACACTGTTAAATGTCATTTTGTCATCCTAATCACCAAAATAAACCGAACCGGGCCAAAATTAAAAATTGAGACAGACCCGTTTGCAGCTAAAAATGGAGTCACCAAAATATCTCCATCACATTTTAATACAAATGGGTCTGGCTCAATTTTTAATTTTGGCCCGATTCGGTTTATTTTAGTGACTAGGGTGACAAAGTGACATTTAACAATGTCATGTTAACGACCAAGTCATCACTGTTAGTAACAGATGTAGGCTAAAGGGACTAACGAGTTGACATTTGTGATTAATGAGGGACCAAATAGTCTATTTCAAAAATGCAGGGACCAAATGGTATCAAAGTGTGAAAAAGGAGGGACCAAATAGTCTATTTCAAAAATGCAGGGACCAAATAGTTCAAAGTGTGAAAAAGGAGGGACCAAATAGTACTTTACCTCTAAAATTAACAGAGACGAAAGTAATTTAAGGATGCAATTGTCGAATTCTATCAAATATCAATCAAACAATTTTGTTGCCTCTAAGACGGTCTAACGCATTACAATATTACTATATTACTATAATTACTATAAATTTATAATATCACTGCTTACTGCTTAATCTTACCCTTACTTAACATGCGCTTCAACTTTCCAAATTCCAAGTATAAACCAAAAATTCTATTTTATTTTCATCCTCTCTCTTTCTCTTTTTTAATGGAATATTTTCATCCTCCCGTATCTTATTCTTTACTGAACAGAAAGATTTCTACCTCAACCAAAAACAAAATTAAAAAAAAAAGGACTATGTTTGGTAGCTCTTGAGCCCTAAATATGACGTGGGCCAACCTCTCAAAAATAAATCTTATGTGATAGTGAACTAATAATTTAACCTAACAAAATTAAAATGTATATGTTGCCAAAAAAAAATTAAAATGTATAATTTAATCTTTAAAAAATAAAAATGGTATACTTGTTAGCAAGGTTATTAAGATCGAGATCTTAGATCGTAAGATCGTATAAGATCGATATCTTAATAAGGGCAACTTTGCCGGATCATATAGAAGATCGTATTTAGTTAGGATCGGACTAAGATCACGATTTTCTAGTTAAGATCGTACGATTCATTTGATCTGAGACAATTTTTTTCTGGCCCAAAACACAGCGTTTTATACACTTTTTTTTTTCTGGCCCAAAACGCATAAGTGAGGCAAATTTAGGGTTTTACTTTTCACATTTCACAGTTAAATTTAGAGTTGTTATATTGCACCGCTACCAATTGGTTATATTTGCTTTTTGATTCACGTAAATGTAATCAAATTATTTTGTAGTAATGGCATCATTTATTTACATGAATCCGTCTCTATTTTGTAGTATAGACTATAGAATTAAAGTTATATTGGTTTTTTATCTTTATTTGTAAGATGTTTGACACAACAAAGATGTAAATATACCATAAAAAATATAAATTTTTAGACATATTTAGAATAAATATAATTTGTTAAGATCTTACGATCCTAATTGTTGAGATCTTACGATCCTAATTTTTTTGTACAAAAAAAAAGTTAGGATCATACAATCCTCGATTCGATTTTACGATTCGATTTATTTTTTTTCCGCTCCAATCTTTGTTAAGATCTCGATCTTAATAACCTTGCTTGTTAGAGGTTTAAAAAAAAAAAACTAAACTGTATATTCTTTAATTTATTAAAATGATGGTAAAAGCACTCTTGATAGGGTAATGCTATAAAAAGATCCCTTACTCAAACACAATGGAATTTTTATAGTTTATCTCTCTCCCCATCAAATCAAAAATTGAATATAAAAATTTGATGTAAGAGTGATTGATGGGGAGAGAGATAGACGGTAAAAGTACATTGCCTATTTGCAATGGAGTTTTTTATAGCATTTCCCCAATCTTTGCTATACAATTTACTCAAATATGAAATATTAATACGGTTTACCCAAAATAAAATTTGGGAGTATAATTAAAACTAACTTCATACTTACGGGAATACTAAGAATATTTTGACCTAAAATGATTAAAAAGTATATTGTTTAATTTTTTTATGATTAAACTGGATATTTTAATTTTTTTAGTGATAAAATTATCAACTCAATAATATTTTAAAAATAATTTACTCTTTATTGGTCATATCTCTCTCATTTCAAATCCGATTACAACGAGTTCAAAACTATGAGTTATTCTGGACGAGTTTTTTTTTTACTCAATTGAGATGGTCAGCAAAAGAAATCAAATTGAGTTTGAAAGTAATTTTTCATAATTTTTCACTTTTTGGTTTTAAAACCACATTCGGACTCGATTTGACCTCATTTCCTAATGGTCCCAACTGGATAGAAAAAAGACTCATCAAGAACAACACATAGTTTCGAACTCGTCACAATCGAACTTGAAACTAAAAAGATATAACCAACTTTACTTCTTTTGCTATAAAATAACTAGCTCCTTTTTTCAACCCAATTTGACTCTGATTGCTCACAACCTCAACTAGATAAAGAAATGTCTCGTCAAGAATAAGACATGCATCCAAACTCATCACAATCTAAATTAAAACAATAAATATATGTCCATATTTAATTGTTGGGACCAAATAGTGGAACTTTTGAAAAAGAAATAGGACCAAAATTGTAAGAAAAAAAGATAAAGGGTTAGATCATAACTTATCCCAAAAATAGAAGACCAAAATTACACATTAACTTTTATATTTGGCCAAAGTCCTATTTTGGTCCCCCAGTTATGCTCAATTTTCTAAATTGGTCCCTCAGTTATTTTTCGTTCCATATTGGTCCTTCAGTTATGCTTAGTGTTCCAAATTGGTCCCTCAGTTATTTTTCGTTCCACATTAGTCCCTCAGTTTTCCAAAATTTGACACAGTTGGTCCCTCAAACGTTTTTCATCTATTTTTTCGTTAAAAAAAAAAAGATAAAATTGATTTTTAACTCATAAAAGTTTGAATTTTTTGCATCAAGGACCTTTCTCTCTATAATAGAACCAAAATGTAAAAAAGAAGAAATAACTATGAGATTTTAGTTTATTTCACACAAAAAAAAACAATTTAAAACACTAAGCATAACTGAATGACCAATATGGAACGAAAAATAACTGAGGGACCAATTTAGAACATTGAGCATATCTGGCGGACCAAAATAGGACTTTGGCCTTTATATTTTATTCATTGTGATAGTTTTTTTTTTTTGTACGAGTAACCAGGGTATCCACCGTCGATAACAGTGACTAATCCCCTCTCTGCATGGCAGGCACCTCGAAGGGTGGGTCAGCTAGCCCATTTTTTTAAGTTTTCATCTTCATTAGTTAGTGTACGATTTTTCTGTCTCTTTTTAGTATGGGTACAAGATTTTATATTTTTCAGGACAAAACTCTATTTTGGTACCTAATATTTATTTGCTTTAAATTCTTTTTTGGTCTCTAATATTTTTTTCTATTTTAGTCCTTAATGTTTTTTAAAAATTTCATAATTAGTCCCTAAATATTGAAAGTCGTTAAGTCTCTCTCATTTCAAATCTGAACACAGTGAAATCAAAACTACAAGTTAAATTTGATGGTTTTTTTTTCCAATTAGAATCATCAACAAATAAGATTAAATTAGGCATGAAATCGAGTATGAAAATGGACTGCTTGTTTCATGAATTTAATCATATCTCTTTCATTTCAAATTTGAATACAATAAAATCATACCACGAATTACTCTTAACAAATCAATAAATAAGCCAACACTACAATTTTCAAATCGGATGTTGGTGTTTTCGAAAGAAGGATTCATATATTGAAAGTCATTTATCAAATCATATTATTTTAGTAATTATAGATCATTCGTTAGTGATGAACTAGGTTCTGGCCGGGGGTAATTACTTGGTTCAGACGAGGTAACTCTTGGGTGAAGATTACCTGCAAGTCAATGAATAACAATGGTGGCCATATAATTTACCTCTGATGCTAAAGTTAGATATCTGGGTTTGCTAGAGAATATAGTCTGAATGAGTGTCTAGAGAGTGTACCTTGTGTTTGAGGGCTTATGGATTGTTTTATACTATGTTAGAGGAAGGCAATTCAGGGGGCGTGGACACCTTATCCAGGAGCGTGACTTTGTCTATTCATCAATGCTCTGTATTTCGTTTCCTGAATGTTCTCCCATTGTCTTCGTTATGTTTACTTTCGTTATTCGACGCCTTGATGGTTGGTTATCCCAAGGCGTCTTCTTAGGCGGAGAATCCTCCTGCATTGATTATCCTAATATGGACTTCCTGGATTTTCGCTCTGCTGCTTTGGCTACATCTTGTTTCAGACTTTGGCGTCTTGGTCGCTTAGCGGTCCTCAAGGCGCCTTGGCTTTGTTGGGCCTATTGTAGCTTGATTTAATGTTGGGTCTGGGGCCATTTAGTCATTGAGTCTACTTAGTCATTGAGTCTANTATGTCATTTTATACTTTCTACAAGTACATATGAAAATATTATATTTTAGTAACTTTCTATTACTTTTTAAAAATTAATTAATTATTTTTAATATTATTTTATAGGTAATGCTAATAAGTGTCATTGGACACTTGTTAAGAATCATTAAATGACTCTTGAAATTATAAAAAAGTAGAAAAATAAAATATTTAGCATTAATTGTTCTGTCTATTTTAGTTTAAAGACTTAAATATCCCCACCATTTTAGTTTAAATTTTAAACTTAATATTTTTTAAAAAAACATAATTAATATATATATATATAAATATTTTAACTTTATAAATTTAATTAGTTACGAGATACTGAAAAGATATTCAAGATAAATTACAAATAAATATAAATAATCATATTTGAAGTTGTCTTAAAAAGCCCTAAATTTTTGTAAAGTCGTAAAATGTATTTTTAGAATTCAAGAAAAATATAAATAAAAAGATACTGAATATAGTACTATTAAAAATATTTTTGAATATATTAATCTTGTTTGAAGTTTTAAATTTAAACTAAGATGATGGGGTCATTTCAGTCTTTAAAATAAAATAGACAGAATAATCAATGTTAATTATTTATTTTTCTACTTTTTTATAGTTTCAAGTGTCATTTAATAATTATTAATTATTAACAAGTGCTCTAAGGATATTTGTTAATATTATCCTTATTTTATACACGTCATATTTGTACGTTATAAAATTTTAGAATCAAACGACAAAGACTATAATATAATAAATAACAATAATTGTAGCAAGAAAAAGAAAAGCTTAAATTAATAACGATAAGAATTAGATGAAACGGTGTCACAATTTAAATGATATGGCCTAATGAAATACACCCCATCCCGGTCCCGATAGTTGTTATATATGAGGTGTATGATTTTATTGACGCCATTAATTTCTAGTTCTAATACTCTTCACTCCCATCTTCAGTCTTCAATCTTCAAATAACATTTCAATTTCCATTAGTGGCCTCACCATCTTCTCCTTCGTCACCATCGCCATTCCTGTTTTCATTATTATCCTCCTCCCTGTGAATGTGATAAAAAACCATCATATATACATGTCACGTCAATTCAAAACAATTGGTAACAAGTAGCAATATATATAAGGTATGAAAAACCGTTAAAAATGAGGCAGGCTCAGTGGATTGTGAGACCTGGCTCGTGTAACCCATTAAATTTGGCGTGTTAGGTTGAAAAAATTTGACTCACAAAAAAATTTAGCTCAAGTGAGTTGAGTCACTTAACTTGCGGCTTGTTGTGGACTAGCTCAAGTGAGCCAACCATCTTATTCTTTTTTTAAGAAAAAATATAAAATTAAAAATTATACCCCTAAAATATCTTCCAGGCTCTTTCCTTCTTTCTCATTTTCACTTCAGATTTCAAAATTGACTATCCTCATTACAAATGATTGATATTTTTTAATTTAAAAAAATGAAAAAAAAAATGGAAGTTGGTGGGTTAGGTAAACCAACCCGACCCACCAACTCAGTGAATCGGGTTGGCAAAACCTAATTTGCCTGGAGTCTCTGGCTCGTGTCGAACTCACTTTGAAAAGTTATGTATATACCTTGTTAATGGTGGGGGCGTCTGATTTTGTCCTTCTTGTTGTCTACAGTGCTCAAGTACGGATCTGAGAGATTGAAGCTGATAGGTGTAAGAGTGAATTTGAGTAATGAGATCTGCAGCATAACCAAGGCATCCATTAACAGGGTATCTTCTCCATGCCTCAGCCTCTATAAACATTGAATTTGCACATTCTTTTCTCTTACTTGCCTCCACAGACCCCAGCATTGACATCATATTCTCCACTCCAAATAGCCACTCAGCATTTTGAAACTCCTCATATCTGTTTCCAGGCAAGATTTCCTTGTATTCACATGTCTCATCACACACACTCCCTTTGTGCCTGCACAATGCGCATCCTAATCCATTATCCCTCTCCATTTCTTCAATTTTCTTAATTATGCTCTTTCTTAATTTCTTATTCTCAATATAATGCTCAAGCTAGCTAGCTAATCATGCATTTATATCATTCTCTAGCTAGACCCAGTTGTATTCTATCCTGCGTGTTTTATGGCCAATGCAACATACAAGGTAACTTCATAATTTCTCTTCTATTTTGCTTTCAAACCAATTTTAAGATTTTGGATTTCCTAGTATCCAATGAAATTATTATTTTTCTTTTAATTCTCCTTAGTATCCAATACATTAACTACTCCAGATATTTTTATCAATATTTTAAATATTACTTTATACATTACATTTAAAACAATAATTTATTCGATAAGAAGTAATATCAATTTTTCATATGGGCTTTTTTATTATTAATAATATTATAACACTACAAGGGTCTAACAAAAAAAAATATATATACGAGAGATAAGCGTGCAATTATAATTTTTGTATTCAGTTAATAAAAATACTAATAACACCCAATTTTTTTTCATAGATTCTTGATATATAAAGCTAACTAGAATAAGTACATGGGTTTTTCAAAAAATATATCATATACATATAAGCTATGATAGATCAAGGAATTAGGTGTTTTCATAAATTAAAAAATTAAGGGCATAACACTACTTCTTTTATTATCTAAATACTTCTCTTAGTAATTACAACTCTTTTAGGCTTGTCTAGAATAAAAATCTTGAAAGAAAGGAAAAAACAACAATTAACAATACTCAGTCTTGCGTGTCGTTCCAAAGGAACGTGTCAGGATACATACACCATGTGGTCAACACAAACCAGTCTACCCTCTGCATGACATCACACACATGTTTTTATAAGGCATGTGAATGCTACTCACTCTTGAGGTTCGTGGGATGCGTGGGCACAACATGCTTGCTTCTAGAGAATTCTCACTCAGAATTGATAACCCTTGACCAATCTCATGTTGACACGTGGCACACGTTTTCTCTAATTTTCTTTATAAATATGAATATCTATTATCATTTTAGATGCACTTCAATTTTATAGATCTCATTTCTTTAGAATTCTCTTCTCTTTCTTTGGCTTTTCTTCTGAGATCGGTTCTGTTAATAGAGTTACTCACAAAAGGGTCAGGTTAGTGATTTTTGCATTTATTTTTTTTGTAATAATTTTATTTCGATCTATGCATCTCAGGTAGTTTAGATCTCTTTCTAGTTTTACTCTTTTTTTTTTGAAAGATTTGTTCCAACATTAGATTGATTTAGATCTGAATATTTATGTTGAAATTTTTTTGATTTTTTTATCAAATCTATAGTGAAGTATGTGTTATTTACATCGGCGAAGAAAACTACTTTTCTAATATGTAAGAAGCACGATACCAAATGTTTTGTTGATAACACCAAAGTGGATAATATTTTTCATCTTTTGATATTTTTTTATAAGATTAGTTGTGTGTTTGTTTTGTTTTCTTAATTTAACATTATTTATAAATTATTATTTTTTGGTATTATTAGATTTTGGGTAATGCAAACACCAATACTTTTGCTATGCATTTCTTGGCCGTTAAATGAGATAATTCAGTCTTGAGATTTATGCAAAAAGTATCTTTTATAAGTTCCAAAACGATTTTTAGTAGTGAATAAAAAAAAATGAAAATATAAATTATTTTTATTGCTAGACAATCATTTGTTTTAAGAGTTATAGGATATAGGATATATATCCAATTTATAATGCTCATATCTACACTACGGCCTACGCCATTGGCCAACATATACATCGAATGATGAAACTCTACTATGATTTTGAAAGAGGTTTGCAATAAAATATCATAAATAACAGTCATTTCTAGCCACATCTCTGCCATAACTCTAAAGGTAGTTGTTTTGATCAAAAGTCATTACCTAATATCACATATTCACATTCACTGCAACTAAATCATATGACAAAATATCACATCTATATATATTTAGGACTTAATAAAAAGCTAATTAATGAGAAAATGTAGTCGTTGAATCTCAAAATGTATATAAGCCTTTAATTATTGAGCTTTTGAATCCAAAAAGATATTCAATTAAAGATATTCAGCTTTTATTTTCATTTTACATTTAATATAATTTATTATGCACTGTTTTTAAAACATTTATTTCCATTTTCCCAGGATCCGTAATGATGAATTTCTAAGTATATATAAAAAATACATATTTGTTTAATTGTTTTTAACTACTGTATTCAGTGAACGAGGCCGCTCTTTATTTTACACTGTATTCAAAAATTCACTCAATTATTTTCAAAACCCGCCATTCCTGATTTCCTTCCATCTTTACTCTCTCACTATCTGTGTCTCTTAGGTCTGAAATGTATATATAATATATAACTATATAAGAACAAATAGCTACCCACAATTTCTGGGTTGTCTCTTCCAATTTACTCTCATCTGTCTCTCTCTACAGTGTGATTTTTCTCTTCGACTCAAGCTTCAACAATGGCGGACGCTACCAACCTTCCCTGTGATGCTGATGGTGTCTGTATGATCTGCAAGGCCAAGCCATCCGACGAAGTTAAATTAACATGCAAGACTTGCGTCAGCCACTGGCACGTCGACTGTCTCTCTTCGCCGCCGGCGACGATGGCCGATACTCTTCAGTGGGAGTGCCCTGATTGCTCTACCCCACCCTCCGACGTTCCTCCGGTGGCCGTCGGCAAGGCGTTTCTCGACGAGTCCGGCGGGTTAATGGCTTCGATTAGAGCGATTGAAGCCGATTCTTCTCTGTCTGATCAGGAGAAAGCTAAGAAGCGTCAAGAGCTAATGAGCGGAAAGGCTGTTGCATCGCAAGACGACGAGAATGGGGAGAAGACGGACGTTTTGGATATTCTTAATGGGACCCTAAATTGCTCATTCTGTCTGCAGCTACCGGAGAGGCCGGTGACGGTAAATTTCATTTCTCTCTGATGATTCTACTCCATGATCTGCCAATGTTTCTGTTTAACTTACTAATTGCAAAGATCCGTGTGATATATTGTTCTCTTTAGTCTTCTCTTCAACCCTTTTCGTTTTCCAATCTCGTGATAAATTAGCGGGTTGTTTTTCGCTACACAGAATTCTTTCGTTTTTGTCCCGTTTAACCTGAATGAAAATTTTTATGTTGTGAGTGGGGGGTATTTTATTGTTCTCTTGATTTGAACGCTTTGATTGTGGTTCGCGAAGATGTAGCGACTAGAGAGCATCATCAATATACCCCCTCAGTACTTAATTTTATGAATCTGCTGCTGCTAGTTGTTATTACAGTTAGGCTTCAGTAATGTTTCAGTATTTGCAATTCAGTCCCTGAGCTTTGTTTTCTTAGTCTATATAAGTCATGTACAGCTAAGCATTCTAATTCATTCAATAATAGATTCCATTTTCACTCAGAAATCTTTCAGGGGAACTTAAGGTATGCGTGCCTTCATTGTAGACGTAGGTTTTGGTGTGTCCCTATTTATCTTTTTTGGGTTTATCAATGTCTGAGATTCTCAAGCGAAGAAAGAAAATGATCTGAAAGCTTTGTTGATGAGCTTAGTTTGGTAGCCTTTGTTTATGGTGTTTTCTTGCATAGTTCTTGAAAGTAACGGTGATACGTAGCATGTATTAGTTTATCTCACTGACTAATATGAGATCCTATTGAATGTTTTTAATCAGACTCCGTGCGGCCACAGCTTTTGTCTTAAATGTTTCCAGAGATGGATTGGGCAAGGAAAACGAACGTGTGGCAAGTGTCGTCGCTCTATCCCTTCAAAAATGGCCACCCAACCGCGGATCAATTCTTCACTTGTATTTGCCATTCGTATGGCAAAAGTAGCAAAAAGTAATGCTGCTGGAGGAACCTCTAAAATCTGTCATTTTGTTCATAACCAAGACAGACCAGATAAGGCCTACACCACAGAGCGGGCCAAAAGGAAAGGAAATTCAAATGCAGCAAGCGGAAAAATTTTTGTTACTGTGCCTCACGATCATTTTGGTCCAATTCCAGCTGAAAATGATCCAGTGCGGAATCAGGGTGTGTTGGTTGGCGAATGCTGGGAAGATAGGCTTGAGTGCCGGCAATGGGGTGTCCATTTTCCACACATTAGTGGTATTGCTGGGCAGTCCAATCATGGTGCCCAGTCAGTAGTTCTTTCTGGAGGTTATGTCGATGATGAAGACCATGGAGAGTGGTTTCTCTATACTGGAAGGTTTGTAAAAGATTCTCGAACTATTTTACTGTTTTCATTCTCACCTAACACCTTTCTGTATTGAAATCTTTTGCTCATTATTATGTTTTGAATTGCTATTTTAGCTAATGGTTGTGGAGATCAATAATTTCTTTTATTTTGCCAATACTCTTGCTCCACTTATTACTGCTAAAATCCTGACCACAATAAAGTGTTGAAACTTGAAAATATATGTCAAGCCTCGCATAGTTTTGTGTTGTCCTTCTCTACTGACAGTTCCCATATAGGTATTATGTAACATTAACTTGGACTATCTATTTATTTAATTTAATTGCCTTAAGTTTTTATATCGTCATTTGTTTTTATTCTTGTTCTCCTTTTCATTTTGATCCTCTGTGAACTAATTTCTTATGCTTTGGGCTTATTTATAATTTTTATTCATGATTCCTGGTTATCTTCTGGGTTTTTGTTGACTTCGGGCATGCTCATTGCTGCAGCGGTGGAAGAGATCTTAGTGGCAACAAACGTACGAACAAAAATCAATCTTTTGACCAAAAGTTTGAGAAGTACAACCTTTCCCTTAAACTTAGTTGTTTGAAGGGATATCCTGTTCGGGTCGTCAGGTGAGCATCTACATGCAAAACGACACTATTTTGCTTTGCGTGTTTGAAGTTATTGATGTTGTGGCATTGTGTTATACATGCTGGACTAGTTAACACATTAACATCTAAAATTAGTAGCGTGCCCTGCAGTGCACATACATAATCTGGTATGAACTCTGGAATATAATGAATAATAATAATAAAAAGAAAAAAAGAAAAACTTGGTACTGGGTGAATGCTTTTATAAAATAGGTTAGATTTCTCTCATTCTGTGCTTGGTAAATGTATTACTCTTAGTCAAGTCTCAAACAGAAGTCTAGCGTCTTAGCCTTATTGTCAAAAAACTATGGTATTTACTTAGTACATGCCATAGAACCTTCAAAACTACTTAGAGTTTCTTCTGTCACTTAAAATTAAGGTGCAATGTTATCAAGTTTCTATTATAAATGTTTTTATCATTGTTGAATCACTAGAAAAATATGAAACGTATGACTAGTAGGCTATTGATGAGGGTTGTTCATTTTACTAGGGATGCTCATGGCCGGGATATATTCTTTGGTTTCGCTAATCTAAATATCTATGCCTTTTCATGTATTGCTTTATCAAGTTGCTAAACAAGTAATTTAGCAAATAATCATGGGGTCTGTTTTTTTTTTTTTTCTCTCAACCAACTTTTTGGTCTTGGTGTTAAATCTTATATGATTGAATTGCCTAAATAAACTGGACTTAGACCTCGAGAGTTTCGACAATATTTTGTGCCCAACTTAGATATGACGTCTTAAATTAAAATGTGCAGATCTCACAAGGAAAAACGTTCATCGTACGCCCCAGAAAATGGTTTACGTTATGATGGCGTATATAGAATAGAAAAGTGTTGGCAAAAAGTGGGATTGCAGGTAGCTATGTGATATCACTTGATTGTTTTATTGCCTGTCTGACTCTTGATTTCATGCAATTGATCTGACAACATATTCATAACTAGGGTTTCAAGGTCTGCCGCTATTTATTTGTTAGATGTGACAATGAACCTGCCCCTTGGACCAGGTATGTTATGTAGCTCACATAATGAGGTTATAATATATTTGATTTCTTTTACTAAAAATGATCTTTAATGGAACACAGTGATGATAAGGGCGATCGCCCCAGACCATTACCTGCCATTTCTGAATTGGAAAATGCTGTAGCCTTGAGTGAAAGGAAAGGGAGTCCCTCTTGGGATTTTGATGTGAGTATCTTTCTAGGGATTTCTTTCTAAAATTGCTTATCATATGTGGAATGCTTATAAAATGAATTAATGACATGGATAGGAGGAAGATTCTCGTTGGAAGTGGAAGAAACCACCACCTCCCAGCCAAAAACATGGAGGAAGTGGAGATCCCAATGAGATTGGAAGGCCAAGTAGAGGCATAAGAAAGCGTCAGAATATGTCAATTCAGGAGAGATTGCTGAGAGGTATGATCTCTCTGGGGCTGGGGCAGCTTCAGTTTGTTCCTTTCAGTTCAATGATAATATGCTATCCATAATTACGTTATAATTTGACTTTGTTCTCTTTCCATGTGCAGAATTCAGTTGCCTTATCTGTAAGAAAATCATGGTTTCTCCTGTTACAGCACCCTGCGCACACAACTTCTGCAAACAATGTTTGGAGGGTGCGTTTGCTGGCCAGGCGTATCTGAGGGAGCGAAGCAGGGGTGGGAGATCCCTTCGCACCCAGAAAAACGTGATGAAATGTCCGGCATGCCCGATTGACATTTCTGATTTTCTTCAGAACCTTCAAGTAAGTGGTCCTGCAAACTTTGATCTTTAAGTGTGAAGAATTATAAAAAACTGGTTTCTAAATTTATCGAGTGGCACTGGCATGCTTGTATGACTGGCAGGTTAACACGGAGTTGATGGGTGTAATAGAGTCATTGAAGGCCAAGGCTGAAGACGAAAATGAAGATTTGGGGGAATTAAGTGAGGATGCAGATGGTGCAGAGGAAGACGGAGATGAAGTTGATGCTGGAAAGGATGAAGAGCCAATTGAGAATGAGGATTGTGTACAAGTGAATGAAGATAAGGAAAACTCAGTTGGGAAGGGGAATGATTCACGTGGAGAAGCTGATGTGCAAGAAGTTAAGTCAGGAGAAGTTGAAGTGGTCAATGAGGTTAAAGATGTTGAAGAGAAGTGCGATGCCAAAAGAAAGAAGGATGTTGTTGCGGAAGTACTTTCGCCAACAAAGGGTGGCGTTAAAAGGGCTAAAAGAGGAGGAAATGCTGATGAGGATTAAGTAGTGTGGATAAATGAAATTCATTCGTGACTGAATTTTGAGTGTGGGGTATACATAGTTCTTTCCATTTTCTTTTTGGTAAAGAATTCAGTCATCTGACTTGTGTCTAGTTTTAGACTTTTGTCATATGAAGAAACTTGAAAGACCTGATTGTTATGTGAATATAGTGGAAGTTTTTGACTTTTGTCATTAAGAAACTTGAAAGACCTGATTGTTATGCGAATATAGTGGAAGTTTGACTTTTGTCATGAAGAAACTTGAAAGACCTGATTGTTATGTGTATATAGTGGAAGTTTTATCCTAGTCTGTAAATTTAGATAATAAATTAGAAATAAAAGCAAATCTAGACTCATCTGTCCAGCAGTTTGTGCTGTGGACACGAGGACTGCTACTTGGCAACCAAGGAAGTTGCATGACACGTGGCGGCGTCTCCTAGATTTCAAAATATATATAAATGGACATGGATGACAGGATGAGGCAGTGAAGCAGAGATATATATAGAATTAAAGATGAAGAGGATAATAATGATTGTGAATGTAGTTGCCATTAGCCTGGTAGTGACTTCAGTGGCAACAGCAAACTTGTTCTCTGCTGGTGGGGCGAAAGGGCATGTAAATGAGGAATCATCAGAAAGCAGCATCGTGGAAGAAGGTCACAAAGTGGTGGTGGTGGAATACGACGAAGACGGCCATGAGAACACCAAGATCTCAATCTTGTCTCCCGAAGAAGATACTGAAAACGACGCCAAAGAGGAAAATAGAGGTGAAGTAATTAAAAGGAATGTGACGAGGGAAGAAGCAAGAGACGCATTGAAGCAGATAGGGAGTTATTTAGTGGGCAGAGTGATGAATGCATTAAACTTGGTGGGTTTAGCAACAGCTTATGGGATGAGTGTGTGGGTCACGTTTATTTCCAGCAATGTGTTGTGTAGAGTGATGCCAAGACATCAATTTGGTGTGGTACAGAGTAAGATATATCCTGTTTATTTCAGGTTTTTGGGTTATACAATAGCCTTGGCTTTATTGGGTCATGTCTTGAGCCATAGAAATCATTCTCATTCTTATTTACAAGCATGTAACCTTGTGGCTTCACTTGTGGCCACTTTGCTCAATGCTTTCTACTTGGAGCCTAAGGCTAGTAAGGTTATGTTTGAGAGGATGAAAGTGGAGAAGGAACAAGGACGAGGAAGAGAGGATGATACTGACGTGGAATCTAGCACTGTGAAAAAGCTGAATGAGAAGCTCAACACACTTAATTCATATTCATCCTTTATCAACATCATCACTCTTGTCTCACTCACTTGCCATCTACTTTATGTGTCTCAACTTGTTCATCCTTAACCCCATATGTAGTTTTGTATATATAGCTTTTCGATCGAGTCTAGTTTCAATATTGTCACAATAATGTCTAGGATTTTCACTCTATTGTGTATGAATGAATTAATGTTATTCCTTATTGGGCTGGGCTAGGCTTGCTACATCACTAAATCTTGGACTCGCTTAAGAAAAATCACATTTAGCTACCCCTCTTGGCCGGATCTGAATCTGATAAATGGCTGCAATCACTGGATAATTAAACATGGCTTTGAATCAATGAAAGAAGATTGCATCACATGAGATTAATAGTGTAGACATATCATATCGTATCTATTTAAGATACTTTTTCCAAAAGTTACAAATTAATGATCTCTCACATCTCACCTGTTTTTTCTTTGGGTAAATTGCAGTTTGGTACCTTGGGGTTAGAGGCGGTCCCACTTTGGTTCTCTGAAAGAAAAATTTTTGCAGTTTGGTGCCCCGTGGTTTGCTCCGTTAGCGAATTGGTCCCCTGTGCTTTATTTCCATTAGGATTTAACGGCAAATGTGATTGTGATGATGCTGAAAATGTCAAAAACCTCCCAACAAGTCTTCTCTTATGCGTTTAAGTCATTTCCCTTTAATAAAAAGGATCAAAACATAAAGAAAATAAAAACTAAAGGGTACATTATATAATTTTACTGTTGAGTTGAAAATAATTATAAATGGGTCTTTAGAATTCTAATATTACAGAATTTTCTCATTTTCATAAGATTTTTTAAGAATAGGTCCTAATTTAATTACACTTTAATCCCAAAAGTTTATGATCTTTATCAAAATAGTCCTTAAAACCTCAAAAGACAAATGAGAACCTCAATTTTTTTTTCCAAAATCAAGCTCCACAAATCAAAAATCCTCTCAACAACCCCCAAATTTTCCCACAAATTAAGTCCCAAATCAAAAACCCCAATTTTTTTCACAAATCAAGGCTCACGAATCTTCCTTCAACGATGCCCAAACCAATCTCAAAGTCATGAGTCTTGTTACTTTCGATTTATCTGCACATTAATACAACATCCATCTTTGTCTTCATTGCCATTTTGATCCAGTTTGTTTAATTAATACAATTAATAGAGGAGAGATCCATCGATCGATCAATCGAATCCATCAAGAAGACCACAATCAAAACAACTAATCATGAAATCACGAAATCTCATGACAACGATCAGTTCTGCAAATCAGAAGATGTAGGCTAATCTATCATTCAATCAAGCAAATACATCACTCTATCTCTCTATTTGAATTTTTCGATTGCATCTGTAAATCAGAAAATGTAGGCTAATGAGCAAATCTAAAATTAACCTCTATCGGAAACCGATCCTCAACGATTTGGAAGCAGAACAAGTCCGATTCGTTGAATCCGGAACCGTCGTTTTTGTTCTCCTCCTTCGAGAACTCGACTTCACCGAAACGGACGGCGATTTCTTGAGGCGAGTCGACGAAGAGATTGGTAATGTCTCCTCCTGATCTTCCTTTTACTGATCTTCTTGAAGGACAAAGCAACTGGAGGTATTATTATTAATGAGCAAATCGAAAGTGATGTAGAAGAAGATCGATCTGCCATGGAAATGTGCGAGAAATTGACGAGAAAATGAAGAAGGAAAGTAAGAAAAATGGCCTTCCTATTTAGAAGGAAAATTTCATTATGTGACCTTTTTTTTTTTCCTGATTCGAGCATTCAATGTGTGATTAGGCAATTTAGGTAGTCATTGATGCTGATTGAAGGAAGATCCATGGGGCTTGATTTGTGGAAAAATTTGGGGCTTTTGATTTGTGGGAAATTTTAGGGGTGGTTGAGAGGGTTTTTGATTTGTGGGGTTTGATTTTGAAAAAAATTAGGGGTTTTGATTTGTTTGTAGTGTACTTGAATGAAAATTTCAGCCTTTAATTGAATATGGGGGTTTTTTTTTATAAATCATAGATGTTCATTTGTCTTCTGAGGTTCTAAGGACTATTTTGATAAAGATCATAAACTTTTGGGACTAAAGTGTAATTAAATCAAGACCTATTCAAAAGAAATCTTATGAAAATGAGAAAATTCTGTAATATTAGAATTCTAAAGACCCATTTATAATTATTTTCAACTCAACAGTAAAATTACATAATGTACCCTTTAGTTTCTGTTTTCTTTATGTTTTGATCCCTTTTAGTAAAGGGAAAGGACTTAAATGCATAAGAGAAGACTTGTTGGGAGGTTTTTGATATTTTCAGCATCACCACAATCACATTTGCCGTTAAATCCTAACAGAAATAAAGCACTGGGGACCAATTTGCTAATGGAGCAAACCACGGGGCACGAAACTGCAAAAATTTTTCTTTCAGGATACCAAAGTGGAACCGCCCTAACCACAAAGGTACCAAACTGCAATTTACCCTTTTTCTTTTAATGCATTCATGTTAATTTAGACTAGGATCGAATGAGTCCCAACACCATTAAAATCCGCAGAAATTAGACAAGAAGGAAGTTGAAAAAAGAGTGTAAAAGAAAGTGAAGGGTGTATTGAATGGAATTTAACAAGAAAGGTGGATGTTATTTTATGCGGTCACCGACAGAGCTACTAAATAAGAAGAGATTTTGAGAGTGAGGACCACAACCACAAGGAAGGAGGCAAGAAGAGGAAATAGGTGAGGTGTTACCTAGATATTGAGAATATTGAAAATGAAGTAATGAGCCCCAAAAATTGAATTTTCACCTTGAGAGAGATCGTCACTTTACTCACCTTTTAGCCAATAGTTCCATGAATCAAAGTATCAAACGGAATCCTTTTAGCTTTTTACCCAAACTTCATATTGGATTTCTTTGTCACATCTCACATCCTTCCTATTCATTCATATGTGCAAAAAGCAAAAGCACCTACCTATCTATACCATGGGATTGGCCTACATACCCACTTGCTCTTTCATTTATTTATTTATTTATTTTTTTCTGAATTCTGTTGAATACGTATATTCTTGAGTTGGCGAGAATTGAATAGTATATTCTTGAGCACTAGAAATAGTAAATATATGGTGAAAAGGTGAGTGGAAAGAAGAAAGTTATATAGCATGTGGTGTTGCATGTGGATTGGATGAGTGATGTGACACCATAACATGGACATAAACATAGAAATATATATATATATATATATATATAGACACACACCTTCTAATTTCAATTCCTATTTACTACAAACAAAAACAAAGGATGCGATACACAAAAAAAAAAACCTCCAATCTGGATCCCTTTCTTCCACCGTTATTATTATTATTGTTGTTGAACAAAAAAATTAAAGAAAAAAGTTGTTGAGGGTGTGGTGCAATAATCAATATATAGAGTCTTAAAATCTTACCCGAAAGTCTCTAAAGAATAACAGGTTCTCATAGTGTTAAACTGTTAATGGTGTGGTGTTTTCAGTGTCTTCAATTCGTGCTACTTCCATCTCTTTGTGGTGTTTCTTTTTACTCTCTCTTTTTTCTTCTCATTTAATGTTTTCTTTTCAGTATTTTGTGCATTTTCAAATTGATCTTTTTAAAATAGATATAATGAGTATTTATCTATCATTTTCTTTTGGTTTAGCTAGTGATTCAATTTGTTATACAGTAAGTTTGAGGAGTTTCAGATTTTTATCTACAGATGTACGTTTTTTTTAAGAAAAATCTTTAATTTAATCTTAATTTTGAAGACATTTATATTATTGAAGATTCAAACAAAAAATTGAGGGATAAAGTGGGGATGTTTTACAAATAGTGGTGGACCTAGTGGAGTTGAAATAAATTTGACGGCTAAAAGTAATTGCTGTAATTGTTGGTATTTAAAGATCGATTGAATTGAGAGTGCATCAGCATTAACCACCATCACACATAATCTCTTTCTTATCTTTATCTACAAGTCTGCAATCTCTAAACATATAACACTCATCATAATCAAGTTCATATATATTTTTTTTTTTTTTTAAAAATATAGATATAGATTTGTTTATCTATATGTACTCAACACTCAACCACTATACCTTCATTTTCAATATCCATGACCAATTGGGAAAACTTTCAAAATACACGGCTGCCCTTGGACACATCTATTCAACATATCTTTTCCATATCACTCAATTATATTCGCATTTCCCCCATATTTAATTTCGACATCTTCAATCTTTTTTTAAAAAAAGAAAATTAGATCCAAAATTCCTAATATTTGATACTTAATGTAGTTTGTCTTATTTATTTCTTACCAACATATTTAATTTTCTTAATATCGTGTGCTTTTTTTTTTTTCTAAAAATGTGACTATTTTTAATCAAGTAAATAAAGCATATTTCATACTGATGAAACGCTCCTTCTTAAAGCACTAATGATAAATGACACCTTCTGTTGGATCATGCTCTTTGAACCCCTAAGAATGGGTGTCCTCTCCAATGAGGATGCCTTGCAAACAAACCACACAAAAAATCAGAGTATTAATGGATGATGAAAATCTCTCCCACTAATCAAAGGATTTTTTACAAGGATCTCCCTTCCAACATATAAATATAATATATTAACTCTAAGATATGTTCTTTAATCATCTTCTCCTAACATTCTATGTTGTCATCACCAATGTTGTCATCACCAGTGTTAACTTGAGCATCGACTTATAATTCACTTGTAAAATTATTTTTCAGATTTTCTTAAATCAAGTAATGTACCAAGGGCAAAACCTAATTCATCACATACTAAAACCTAACATTGATTAGAAGATAAAATTTTGTGATACTTATCAAATGTCAAGAATTAAAATCAAACATGAACTTTGAAATAAAAACTATGAGATATAATTTAGTCAATCTTCAAGATAATGTAATTTGTTCTTTAACTAGAACTAATTAATTAAACTTTAATCAAAGCAGAGATTACGTGAAGCTCATTTTAACATACATAAAGGGAAATTAAAGAGAGCTTGTGTGTTGGATTTGATATCCACTCGTTATTAGCCTTCACTAATAAGAAAGCTGGTTAATTAGCCTTAAACAAAAATTACGTAAAGCTCATTTTAACATACATACTTTTCTATTATGCCAATTACGTTTCTTTTCTATATATTCAACTTTTAAAACAAATACAGTATATACAAATGGAAGTTTTTTAAGATTATAGGAGCAGAGTACACTTATGTACTTAATTAACTTAACAACAGGTCAGAGATAAATACAAATGGGACACGTCACACAACTCAATCATGATCACTTTATCTATTATTATAACATACTGCTAGCTATTTATTTCAAGTGCAAATAAAACATTAAGTGCATGCATGTAATTCAAACCCAAAAACCAATAGATCCGAATAAAAGAAATAAAGAGGAAATTTTAAATATATATTATTGCAGTTGCTTAATATACAATTTCTTTGAGTATATTGTATTATTATATTTTGTTCATATTTTAAATATAAATCCTAACATAGTTCTAAGAAGCTAAGGTTAAAGAAACATATTTACCAATTAAATAATCTAACAATTAATGGAAAGCAATAATAATCAGTCACCCTGCAAGACTCATCAACTATATCTTTTTTATATGGCAACAAAAAAAACATTTGTTGATTTTTTTCCCTTTTTTTTTTTGGGTAGGTGGGGATGGGGATATTCCATTATTTTTTCCTTGAAAGCTATCTTACACTATTGTCACTCACATGGAGAAACATATATAAGTGTACCATGGCAAGCTGATTATATATGATTTTCCATTTTCATGTGGGCTAAATAATGACTCTTATATATATATATATAATATTTTATTTTGTTTTATTATTTTGGTTCATTGTCTGAAATGTACTGTAATTACATCATACACATAGAGGTCTGATTTGTAGGAGCCAAGACAAATAATCATTCCTCGCTGATTTTGAAAATGAATTAGACGCTCCTCAATGAGAATCCATTGATTTATTTGTCTTAACTTTCCTTAATTTCTCAAATTTCCGAAGCTTTTAATTAGATATAATATTTTTTTTTCAGGGACCTCAGAAAATGATTCTTCTACAAAAGATTGAGAAACTTGAGGTTCAATGAGTCAAACTATGATCCAAGCACATTTGAAGTTTAGGTGTAAATCCAAGGTCACATGTGACTCACACAATTGACTCATAAACTCACCTAAAGGCCAAAACCTTCCATCTGTTGTAATTTTTTGATTTTGCAACCCCCTTTTTTCCTTATGAATTTAAGAAATTGACCACAAAAGTTTACTATAAAAAAACTTAATTATTTCAACGCATTTATTTTACTATTTAAATTTTCAGCTTATTTAAATTTTTGAATAATCATACATTATAAATAATTATGAAAATTATACACTTCATTATATATAAAGTTTTCTTAGAGAAAATGGGGAATTGAAAAACAATTAGAAAATAATAAAATTATTTTTAAATTTTCAATCGTGGACATTTTTTTTGACGAAACAAATATTCTTCATTATAATATTCAAATGGAATGTTTTAAGTTTTTATTATCACTTTAATTTTTTTTGTAAAATATGATTTGATAGTCAAATAGCTTTTTGCTTATTCTATTTTTAATAAAAATTAGGTTAAAAAGGTTATTTTGGTCTTAAATATATGGCTTATATAAGGTTCATTTTGGTCATTTACGCTTCAAAATATTTAAATTGTCTTAAATGTTGATAAAATATTTCATTTTGGTCCAAACTATTAAATATGATCATATTTCTCTCTTTTCAAGTTTGAATATGATTTATTCAGAGCTATGTATTATTCTCAAAGAGGTACTTTCTCTATCTAGTTGAATTCGTAAGCAAATAAGATCAAATCAATCCTCAAAATAGATCGTTCATTTTACGAAAAAACAAGCAAAATTGATCATATCTCTCGTTTTAATTACGAATGTCATGAATTCAGAGTTACGAGTTACTATTATCAAGTCATTTGAACTTGAAATGAAAGACAAAATAAATATAATTAAATTCAATAGTTTGGGACTAAAATGAAATGTTTTGCTAACATTTATATTTAGAATTAAAATGACTCTTCGACCTAAAAATTAAAATCTCACATATATTGGTCATGTTTAAAGTTTAAATACAATCAAAACAAAAGAGGTGCTTTCAAGACCATTTTTTTTAATAACCTTTTTTCCTTACCATGTTTTAATATATAATATCTCATGACAACTGTTTTAAGAAGCTAAATTAAGCGTGGACGAATGACGATCCATAGTTTCTATTCAAAACGTGACAACTTTCTTATTTTGTTGTTATTGTCATTATTTAAAAATTGTTTTGTTACACTCAATGTGTAGTTTTCAGTTCGTTGAATTAGATATAATTTTCTCAAAAATAAAATGCTCTATCAAATATTCAAATCCAACTAATTACATTTAATAGTTATTAGGGTTGCGTATAAGAAAAAAAAATAATGAAATCATGAAAACTTAAATCCCAAAATTAGAAAGAACAATTACAATGAGGCAAGAGGAGAATGATCATGTTTCTGACCTTTTAAGATATAAGACCATTAGGCCAACACAACAACCACAGTATTATTTAATTATGGATCTACCGAAATTCTCTTCAAAGTAAGAGATCCTATCAAAAGTAAAATCCTTTTTTTTTTTTTTTAACAAAAGAAATTTGTAAAAGCATGTTGAATTTCTTAATGTGTGAGGAATGGAGTGCCCACTTTTATATAGTTTCCCATCTCTCATCAATTTATTATTTATTCTCCCACCTAAACATTATCCCCCACACATCATAATTGAAAACAAAAAAAGCAATAAACAAGTAAATAGTATTTAAATATGGGGAAAAAATAAATGAACTATTGTCTATTGAACACCTATATCTCTTTCTCACTCCATCTCTAAGACTAAGACCCACCACCACAAGCACAACACACCTTCTGCAAACAGACATAAAAGTACCCACTAGAATCCTTTCCTACATCAAAGCCATATGAATGAAGGCCCCACCTCATTTCACTCAATAATATGGAAAATATTTACTGATTTTTTTTTATAATTATAACATTTTTGGTTTAAAAAATATCTTTCTTTTATAGATTTAAAATTTATAGATAATAGTTTGTTTTTTCAGATATTTTTTTATTGAACATTAAAATTAACTTGTTTTTATTAGATCTGACTTTTATTAGTTGTAATATTATGTCATTTTTTTTAGTTTTTTATAAGTATTTTTTTTGTGAAAAACATTTTTATACGAATCATTGTGAGATATTATAAGTATTTTTTTTGTGAAAAATTAGCACCATCAATTGTTAATATTTTTTCATTTAACATCTGATCTGATCACATTGTTTTAATAATAATAATAATAAAAATCTGATCACATTACGATTTTGATGAAAAATAAGTTAAATTAAATTAGGCAACTTTAATAATGGAGAGTCCAACTCCAAAATGAAACTAATAGCATAGCAATAGTCCAAATCTGATCACATTACTAATAGCATGTACATGTATCCGTCTTTCTCTCCTTTTTCCCTTCTTCTTCATTATCATCAATTCATCATCATCTCTCTCTCTCTCTCTCTTCAACAAACAGACGTTTCTGTCTTCTTACTCCAGAAATGAGCATACATATCTACTCACCATCACCACCACCGCCTTCTCCTCTCTTCTTCTTCTTCTTCACTCTCAATCTCACCGAATAAAATTCATCTTCCGCACTCTCTCAAGTCTCAATCATCTGGTCCAATTCCCATATATATATATATAAAAGAAGAAAAACTAATAGTGTGATCATCATCATGAGTTACAAGCTGGTGGTGGAAGTTCTTGATGCCTTCGACCTCATGCCCAAAGATGGAGAAGGCTCAGCCAGCCCCTTTGTTGAGGTACACTTGGATGAACAGTCTCAGAGGACTCAAACCAAATTAAAAGACCTCAATCCTTGTTGGAACCAGAAGCTATATTTCAACCTTGACGATCCTCGTTTTCTTCCCCACAAGACAATTGAGGTTGTCGTGTACAATGATAAAAGGACTGGTCATCACAAGAACTTCCTTGGCAAAGTCAGAATCTCAGGTGTGTCTGTCCCTCTCTCTGAGTCTGAGGCCAATGTCCAGCGTTACCCTCTTGATAAAAGAGGTATCTTTTCTCATATCAAAGGAGATATCGCTCTCAGAATCTATGTCATCCATGACCCTTCTGCTTCTGCTTTCCCTCCTCCTACTCCAAAATCTCATTCTAGTCCTGTTTTGGAGATTCCTCCTCTGCAAGAGATTAACACTAACGTCGAAGATCACACTGATCAGGAAAGCAGGGTGAGTGATGATGAGAGTGATGATGGTGAGAAGGAGAAGATGAAGATGAAGATGAAGAAGAATAATAATAAGAAGAAACCTGAAGTCAGAATCTTTCACTCCATTGGGAATACAGAGAAAGAGAAGCCCTTTAATCCTGCACCTGCTGCTAGGCCTCCTCCTGTGGAAATGAGGGCTGATTTTGCAAGAGCAGGCCCACCACCACCTAACGTGATGATGATGCAGATGCCAAGGCAAAACCCAGAATTTGCATTGGTGGAAACAAGTCCACCTTTGGCAGCACGCCTTAGATACAGAAGAGGGGATAAGATATCAACCACCTATGATTTAGTGGAGCAGATGCATTATTTGTATGTGAATGTGGTGAAGGCAAGAGATCTCCCTGTGATGGATGTGTCTGGGAGTCTTGATCCTTATGTGGAAGTGAAGCTTGGGAATTACAAAGGTGTTACCAAGCACTTGGAGAAGAATCAGAACCCGGTATGGAAGCAGATTTTCGCCTTCTCCAAGGAGAGATTGCAAGCACATATGATTGAGGTGACTGTGAAGGATAAGGATTTTGGAAAGGATGATTTTGTGGGTAAGGTTGGGTTTGATCTGGCCGAGATTCCTCTGAGGGTACCTCCAGATAGTCCATTAGCTCCTCAATGGTACAAATTGGAGAACAAGAAAGGAGAGAAAGTGAAGGGGGAGATCATGCTTGCAGTGTGGATGGGAACACAAGCTGATGAGTCATTTCCTGAGGCATGGCATTCTGATGCTCATAATATTAGTCACACCAACCTCACGAATACGAGATCAAAGGTATATTTCTCACCAAAGCTTTATTACCTTAGAGTGCAAGTAATTGAAGCACAGGATCTAGTGCCTTCTGAGAAAGGAAGACTTCCAGAAGCAATAGTGAGAGTTCAGGTAGGAAGTCAAAACAGATTCACAAGGCCTTCTCAAGTTAGAGGGATAAATCCTGTTTGGAATGATGAGCTTATGTTTGTGGCTGCAGAACCATTTGAGGAATTTATAGTAGTGACTGTTGAGGATAGAGTAGGTCCTAGCAATGTTGAACTGTTAGGAAGGGAAATCATATCAGTGAGAAATGTTCCTCCTAGACACGAGACAGCCAAACTCCCAGATTCTCGCTGGTACAACCTGCACAAGCCTTCGATGGCCGGTGAGGAAGAAACTGAGAAAAAGAAGGAGAAATTCTCGAGCAAGATTCACTTGAGAATGTGTGTGGAGGCAGGGTACCATGTGCTGGATGAGTCCACACCTTTTAGCAGTGATCTTCAGCCATCCTCCAAGCACTTGAGGAAGCAAAGCATTGGACTTCTTGAGCTTGGGATATTGAGTGGTAGGAATTTGCTGCCTATGAAGGCGAGAGAAGGCAGGACTACTGATGCATACTGTGTGGCCAAGTATGGGAACAAGTGGGTTCGAACCCGGACACTTCTTGACACTCTATCGCCTCGATGGAATGAGCAGTATACCTGGGAAGTGTATGATCCTTGCACGGTGATCACAATTGGGGTTTTTGATAACCACCACATTAATGGCAGCAGTGATAATACAGATCAGAAAATAGGCAAGGTTAGAATCAGGTTATCAACTCTTGAAACCGATAGAGTTTATACTCACTACTATCCTTTGTTGGTTCTCCAACCTGGTGGGTTGAAGAAGAATGGTGAACTTCAACTTGCACTGAGGTTTACTTGCACAGCTTGGGTTAACATGGTGGCTCAGTATGGGAAGCCTTTGCTCCCAAAAATGCACTATGTTCAACCCATACCTGTTAGGCATATAGATTGGCTGAGGCACCAGGCAATGCAGATTGTTGCAGCAAGGTTAGCAAGAGCCGAACCACCACTTAGGCGGGAAACGGTTGAGTATATGCTTGATGTGGACTACCATATGTGGAGTCTGAGAAGGAGCAAAGCCAATTTTCACCGAATTATGTCTTTACTATCTGGTTTTACTGCTGTCTGTAGATGGTTCAATGACATATGCAAATGGAGGAACCCAGTGACTACTTGCCTTGTGCATGTACTTTTCCTTATACTAGTTTGCTACCCGGAATTGATCCTGCCCACCATTTTCCTCTACCTGTTTGTGATTGGGATCTGGAATTATCGGTTCCGGTCAAGGCACCCGCCCCACATGGATGCTAGGCTTTCACAGGCAGAGAATGCTAATCCAGATGAGTTGGATGAAGAATTTGACTCATTCCCTACTAGAAGACCATCAGATATTGTGAGAATGAGGTATGATAGGTTGAGGAGTGTAGCTGGTAGAGTTCAGACTGTGGTTGGAGATTTGGCTACTCAAGGAGAAAGAGCTCAAGCTATACTAAGTTGGAGAGATTCAAGGGCTACTGCTATATTCATCATCATCTCATTGATCTTGGCTGTTTTCATATATGTTACTCCCTTCCAAATTATAGCAGTTCTGGTAGGCCTCTACATGCTGAGACATCCTCGGTTCAGGAGCAAAATGCCTTCTGTGCCAGTCAATTTCTTCAAGAGATTGCCATCTAAGTCTGATATGATGATTTGAGGGAGAGCTTCAACCAATTTTATTTTCTTTTCCATGCGACCGTTGTGCAAAAATTAAGTAGATAGCTATATTTATATTTATATTTATATATGAATAAAGAGAACTGGATCATCACAAACACATGAAAAGGGAACAGCAAATATGCGGATAGTTCCCCTGCCACTTTGAGACCCCAGATATCATTACACTTTTGTTATATGTACATCCCAGAATTCTTCAGTTTCAGCTAATGAAACAAAACCATTCCTTCATGCTTGTGCAAGATTTTATTGATTAATGAAAGTCTCTAGTGATTATACTTCTTGAATATATTGTTATACATGTATGTCAACCATCTGCAATAAGAAAGTGAAAATGAAAAATCAGCTTTGGAACCCACCAAAAATTACTTTGGTATTAATTCAATATATATATATATATATATATATATAACAGCCTTTTCACAGGAACCGAATAATTCTACTTGAAAGCACCATCACATATATGATCATTAAGAAGCTAACAGTAGCTGTTATGTCCCACAAGCATAAGATTCTGGTTCTTGTGATTTGTGAGCGTCTGACAGTAGTAGCTTAACTGCTTAAGGATCCTCTGTCTGTGTGAATGTCTATATATTATAATATAGCCCTTGACATGAACCTAGGTTACTGAAGAAGAATTCAATCAATTGACAGACACATGAAGGAAATGGACCAATAGTATTCATTAGCCATGAGTGCAATACAGGGGGCACTTCAAAGTGTTGACGTACATGTTGTCCTTTTATTTATTTTTTTTTTGTGGGGTGGGGGGG